>JAJEJO010051161.1:51455-107885 GCA_020662805.1 Glaucomys volans | reverse complement strand
TAGTGGCTCAGCCCCTCACTTCCTTCAACTCTGTTAACAGTGAAGAATTCTTTTCAAGCAGGGGAGTTCCTTCCAGCAATTTCTACTCCTCCCGCCCTTCTTGGTTTTCCTCCATAGCACATATCGCCACGTAACATACTTTATATTTTCATACTCATTTGTTTATTTTCTATAGCCTGTCCCTTATGTCCCTGTTCCATAAAGGAGGGAGCTGATTTTTCTACTCTTGATTTCCCCAATGTCATAAATTATGGACATCACCAAGGAAATGCTTGTGGTTATGAATAAAAGAATGAATGACTTTAGTATTCTTTATATTGTATACCTAATTCATTTTTTTAATGAAAGGGTATCCTATAAAACATAACTTACTTTTAAAAACCTAATAATCTGTTGGCCCTTCCCTATATCTAAGTCATTCCTCTGTGATATTTTTCAAAATCATTCCTTAGTATTCTATTTTAGAGATGCATGGAAATTTATTTACTGAATTCCTTATTGTTTTAGTCAGATTTTTCACTGCTGTGACCAAAAGACCTGACAAGAACAATTAGAAGAGGAAAAGTTTATTTGGGGCTTACTTTTTCAGAGGTCTCTGTCCACAGATGGAAAACTTCATTGCTCTGGGCTCAAGGTCAGGCAGAACATCATGGCAGAAGGGCATGACTGAGGAAAGCAGCTCAGGACATGGCAACCAGGAATGAGAAAGAGAGAGACACACACACACAAAAGGAAGCCCTTCACTCACCAGGGACAAAATAAAAACAAAAAGGTGTGCCCCTCCCCATGACCTACCTGCTCCAGTCATACCCTACCTGCCTACGGTTACTGCCCAGTTAATCCAAATCAGGGGATCAATCCACTGATTGGGCTACAACTCTCATAACTCAATCATTTCATCTCTCAAGGTTCTTGCATTGTCTCAGGCATGAGACAATTGGGGACACCCCATTTTGGGGGACACCTCATATTCAAACCATAACACTTACTGATGCATATTTTGTTGGTGTGCAAAATTTTGAGCAATACACCCCCCTTCTCACAGTCTCTCTTCCATTCTGTGGAATCACATTGCCAGCAGAGCAGGAGAGTTGGCAGGCCTGGAGTCCCTCTGCTGGCCTACAAACTGGTGCTACCATGTGTGGGGCTTTGGTTTCCTCACTTTATAAATTTCACATAGCCCCCCAAATGTTGATTGTTACTGCCTGCATTCCACGTGGTATATATTTGAGTCATAAACAGCAAAGAAGTCTCTGATTTCCTTTCTTTTTCCAAACCAATAGCCAGCTCTGTTGGCTGTGGCATTTGGATACTTCTCGTAACAGGATGTGGAGCATATCTCAGTCTCTCTGTGATTTTATTTTTCCTTTTTAGATTTCAGTTGAACACTCAAGGATTATAGCTTATTGTGCTTTGCTAAGTGCATGCAGACTCTTGCCTATGACTTTATCTTTAGAACCTCTCAAATCAGTGCATCAGAGGTAATTTAGATAAAGCATCCGCTTTTACTTCCTACCCAGTGATCAATAAGTAACTGTTTAGTAACAGCTAAGTGTGCTCACTTTGAAGTGTGTAACAAGTACCATGCATCTGGGTTACTAACACACAAACTTGCTGCTGTGTGCTAAGGGGAAATGTTTTCCTCTGTAACAGAATATGCTCTTTCCAACTTGGATCTGAGCGTAAATCAGAGACTCATCAGCCTCAGGAACTATCCTTTTTCCATCTTGGAGAGAATGCAAGCTGTAAATTTGCATCCTTTTAAATTTGTTTGCCACTATAAGTTTAAGGAGATCCCAAATATTTTTATTTATTTATTCAAGTGGGATAGCCCAAGTTGTCCTTAATCAAAATCTCAGATTAAAAAAAATCACACAGAACTAAACTACTGGATGCCTAGGAGTGGCAGATTATATTTATCTGTAAAATATACTCTATGTAAGTATTACCTATATGATAGACATAATGGTAATGCTCCCTATTCTTAATATTTTTAGTTTAGAAAAGTCTTGTGCCTGCTCTGTCTCTCTTGCAACCTGAATATCTTTCCTTTATTGTAGAGGAGACTGATTTTTAGAAAGGTTTGTGTTTTGGAGCTTGGGATATTGCTCAGTGGTAAACTGTTTGCCTAGCATATACCAGGCCCTGGGTGCAGTCCCCAGTACCTTCCCCATACCCCACACAGCTAATTAACCTCAGAAATGTTTGAGTTTTGCAAGTCCATGGTGAAGCCAGAATTTCAAATCCCTACTTCTGATTACAGTTCTTATGACAGAGCCTATGAACTTGGCACCATCGGTGTCTTGACCCTCCTGCATGTTAGCCTCATCTGGGGAGGTTTGTATTAAATACAGCTTCCTGGGCTCACCCCTCTGGGGGATTGCTGAGCCAGGGGGCCCGGATACTGCTCAGTGGTGGGGCACTTGCCTAGCATGCAGAGGGCCCTGGGTTCAGTCCCCAGCATTAACAGCAGCAACAATAACAAAACTGTTTGTCTGCCAAGGGGCTCTCCACTGCAGAGATGAAATAATATGCAATTAGCCACTCATCAAAAGAAGAAGCAATTTAGCTCAAAAAAGAATGATGTCTCTATTTTGCTGTCCCTCTGATGTCATTAGAAAAACTCATGGGAGTTTAAACAATCATTGCAGAGAGATTTTGCTTTTCATTTAGAATGGTAGTAGAGCAGAAGTTTCTAGATATTGTGTGGGCCCCCTCAGGGAGGAATCTTACCGGCTTTGGGCTGACAGAAGACTCCTTTCACAGCTGTGTGTGGCCAATAGCTTAGCTTATGATCAACTTATTTCGACCTTGCTCTCCTTTTGATGATGCCAAGGGATGTTAATCAAGGCTGTCTGCTTTGGGGTTCGTCATAAGAGTTGACCCCAGTCAACGACTCTCCACTCTTTGTTTAAAGTTGTGAAGTGCAAAGACTTGACAGTTCTGTTTGTCTTTTCAGCCTAGTCTAAATGGGACTGGCACATCTCCAAGGCTCCAGCTGTTTGGGTATTTTTCACGCTCTGATCTCAGAAAAGCGATGGCATTGCCTACTGTATGCACTTCTGCACTGGTGAATCATGGAAGGGCTTCTTGGGACTTTGGTGGCACCTCTGCAAGGGGCTGCACTACATATAGATTTTAGCCAATACTGATGCATGATCGACTTTTTCCCATCTGTGCTGCCTGGGAAGGGCCTCCTTGCGATTCTGGTCCTGCGCTGGTTGTCTCTATTCATGTGCACTGTTGTTGCTGCATTTTAAATAATTGGCTTTAGGATGTGAGAAGCACCAGGGCAAAACTAAGCCCAGCATTTTTGATCCAGATCCACCTGTCTTGGTTGGGGTTGTACCACTGCCATTCATGAGCTGTGTGGTTAGGACTAAAATATTTAATCGGTGAGCCTTCGTTTCTTCATTTGGTTTGAGAATTAAATAAGATAATTTATGTGAAGTGCCTGCATTGGCTGCACAATCAGTGTTAGTCTCTAGTCTCTGTTTTTCAAAATTGGATATTTGTTTTTGTCTGTTGGTTTGGTTTTGATGGTGGGGGATCTTTCTACCCTGCTGGGGATTGAGCGCGGGACCTTACCCATGTCTAGGCTCATAATCTACCACTGAGCCACACTCCTAGCCACTGTGGTCTTGCTTTCTTAGGTTTCAGTTAACTGAGGTCAACCATGGTCTGAAAATCATAGAAAATTCCAGAAACAATCAGTAAATTATTGTATGCTGTTCTGAATAGTATGATGAAACTGCACTGTCTTACTCAGTCCTGTCTAGGATGAGTCATTCCTTTGCCCACCGTATCCACACTGTATATGCTACTCACCTATTCCTAGCCCTGTCTCACTTATCAGATGAACTCTTGTGGTCATGCAGTGCTTAAATACAGGGTTTTGTGCTATTTGAATTTTCCAGCATCCACTGGGGGTCTTGGAACATATTCTTTGCAGATAAAAGGGAGCTATTATATTATTTGCTTAGTTAATTCTGCCTGTGTTATCTTCTTCCTTCAATACAAAGTTCAGGATATCCAACAATGCAGTTTACTAGGCTCTGAATATTCTGTCCTGAAACCACCTAGAATGTGCACAGGCCTTAAAATTACAAGTCACTTGGGAAGGGAAATTGTAGTTATTAAATATGCCTTCCTCAAAAAAGAAAGCCCAAATTAGTGATGATTTCCCTCTCTTTCTCTGTCTCTGTCTGTCTGTCTGTCTGTCTCTCTCTCTCTCTCTCTCTCTCTCTCTCACACACACACACACACACACACACACACACACACACACAGTGTTCAATGCATTGTGTCACTCAGGGTTTTCCTCACAAAAGCTTCATGAGGTCAGTAGCATCAATATTCTAAACTTACTGATTTGGATTTGCAATTCAGAGGATTTATCTTGCTCACCGTCACAGCCAGAGCTGAGATTCTAACTCTGATCTGTCCCATTCTGAAGATCTTTGCCTTGTTTATAAGTATGACTTTTTTTCCCCTTTTTTTTGATAGAAAATCTATTTGGAGAATAGTAAAAGAGACATTGAGTCATCAAGCCCAAGTTACCACCTGCTTTCCAAGGGCCAACCTTTGAAACATTTGGATAGGGTGAGCAATGAAGCGCTTGGGGGTTGCTGGTGATTCTGGTGCATGGTTGTGTTTGTGTGTGTTATCACGTGTGTGTGTCTGTAGAACAAAGGTGATTGACGTTAACCAATCCACAAAACTCCTCACCCCAAGTGGCAGAACTACCTGTTGAGAAACACCAGAGAGTCTTTACATAAGAAATTTCTCATTGGAATCAAATATCAATAAAACATCTGTGTGGCTAATCAAGGAGGTACAAGGCCACACTTAGTCAACAGGAAGATTCCCTATAGAAAGACATTAGTAAAAGAAGTGCTATATGATTTATTTGCTGTAACTCAATTTCCATCTGTCTCATAAAATGAATTGTGTACACACCAAATTCCAGGCATCCAGCCAGGGCAGACGCACACCAAGGAGGAGAGAACCTCACCCTCCCTTGGGCTCTTGGTGACATGCTCTGCAAAGAGCCAGGCATGGCCTGGGCGGTCTGCGGGGATATGGGTTGGACCATCTCACTGACATCTCAGACTTGAGGAATGAGATGCATCATGGGCCTTTGAACAAGACTCCTTCACAATAATGGGGGCCAGGTGGGTTTTGAACATTCTGTTTCCCCCTGGAAACTCTTTCGACTCACATTTGCAGACTCCAGATGGTAATTTTGCCAGTTCAGACAAGATCCTGTTCAGAGTTGCTTGTATTTCTCACATAAATGGAGAATGAGCCAAATAAATGCTTTCTTGCTATAGTGTGTTAAAGCAAATCAGGTGAAACTGAAACCGATTCTCATTCTATAAACAGAGTATACAAAATACAGGAATTGCTTCTGGCCAAATTAAGACCAGTGTGATCCTATTAAACCAAATGGTTGAGTAAGAACCAAAGATCTCCTAGAGCCTTCTGAATGTTAAGGGCTGTTTAGAAATGAACATTGCCTTCTTATTTTTTCTAAGTAAAAGAAACCTCACCTGTTTTGTTTCTGAAGTCTCCTTGTCTGACTTACTACACTTCATCAATAAGATATTTTTGCAGGGAGTACTGGGACTGAACCCAGGGGTGCTTAACCACTGAGCATCATCCCCAACCCTCCCTTTTTCTTTTATATATATATTTTTTGTGTGTGGTGCTGGGGATTGAATCCAGGGCCTTGTGCATGCAAGGCAAGCACTCTACCAACTGAGCTACATCCCCAGCCCCTTTTTTCTTTTATATTTTGACAATGGCCTCACTAAGTTATTTAGGGCCTCCCTAAGTTGCTGAGGCTGTCTTTGAACTTGCGATCTTCCTGCCTCATCCTCCTGAGCTGCTGGGATGACAGGCATGCATCACAGTGCCCAGGCCATCAATAGATTTTTTAATAAAAAGATTTAAGTATTTCTGGAGGAAAACTCCCCTTTTTGTATTTCCTTTTGTTAGGCAAACCTATTTTATGGAAAGTCGGGGCTATAACATGTCTGCTATGCAGAGGGAAAAGTCACTGTGAGGTCACCCCCACCAGGACCACATGTTTGGACCAGTAGCATTTCTCTGGGCACACCACGTTCTAGCTCTCCAAATGTGGACCATTGTTCAGTGATGCAGAGATTTAATTCCCTCGCTCATGAAATGGAGATGATACACATGTTATGGGTTTCTCTTGAGGGATGACATAAAATGACGGAATTTCATGTTCTTACTCTAGTATGCTCTAGGATTCGGTAAATATTATTTAGATCTGAATCTCAATGTCAGAGTTCCACACTGGATCTGCAGATGGAGCCTGGCAGTTCTGACTCCTTTGGGTGGCAGTATCTGCGCGGGATGAGGAGTGTGCTTACTCATTCAATTACTCAGCAAACCTCACCTAGAGTCCCTGGTGCGCCAGGCACTGTGCTGGGTACTGAGGAGAGAGATGAATAAAATGCCTGCGGGGAGGGGCCTTCGAATAAATAAACACCGGTCCAGGGGCTAAGTGCAGCAACTGAATCATGCAGGATCATGTGACACTGAATAGAATGCACTGTCAGGTGATTTCACTGTGCTAATATCACAGGAAGCCCTTACATATTTTAATCAGCTTTTTCATCGCTGTGACCCAAAGGCTTAATGAGAACAATTAGAGGAGGAGCAGTGGCGCACACCTGTAATCCCAGTAGCTCCTCAGGCTGGGTAGGGGGGCAGCCTCAGGAACTTTAGTGAGACTCTGAGCAATTTAGTGAGACCCTGCCTCGCTAAATTAAAACACACACACACACACACACACACACACACACACACACACACAAAATAATGGGTCTGGGGATGTGGTTCATGTGGTTCAGTGGTTAAGCACCCCTCGGTTCAATTCTTACCCAGAAAAGGGAGCAATTAGAGGAGGAAAAGTTTATCTTGGGCTCAGTTTCAGAGGTTCAGTTCATGGTCAGCTGACTCCATAGCTCTGGACCCAGAGGGAGGCAGAACATCAAGGCAGAAGGGCATGGTAGAGGAAAGCAGCTGAGGACACGGCAACACGGAAGCAGAGAAAGCTCTGCTCACTAGGGACAAAATATACACCCCAAAAGCACGCCCCCCAGTGACCCACCCCCTCCAGCCACACCCTACCTGCCTGCACTTACCACCCAGTTTAATCCGTATCAGGGGATTAGTGCACTGATTGGGTTAAGGCTCTCATAACCCAGTCATTTCACCTCTAAACACTTTTGCACTGTCTCACACACGAGCTTTTGTTTTTTTCTAAACCATAACATTACACAAACTAAAATAGTTATGATGTCATTAGGTAATGGGAGTTTTTAGCTCTGTTATGGTTCTATGTGGTCTGCCCTTGACTGTCCTTATGTGGCACATAACCGTATGAAGTAGAGCGGTGACACACAGCAAAGACTGACAGAGGGAGGCTGGAGGTAGAATCTGGGCTGCTGTCTGTTGTTGCAATTTATCAGCACACATTCTGCCATTTTTTTCATGTCTTCATTATCTGTGGCCACTTTTGCCTGTAGAGTGGCACAACCGGGTGTAGCCAGCACACCTCTCACATGGCATGTGCATTCCTAAAAAACACCACAATATGCAAGATTGTGCAATGAGACCAACAGGTACCTGGGGAAAATGGCACTGGGTACGCCACTGTGAAACTTGGCCGGTGACATGTAAATAATATACAAACGCCTGATAAAAGCATGTTTGAATTTAGGATCTTCAAGATGGCAATCGCCCCTCCAATGATTAGGATTGACAGTGATGGAAAGAAAGAATTTGTTACTTGCAGGCTCTGGGGATACATGGCGTGCCTGGAGGCCAGGTACACACACCCTGGGGTCAGGGAGCACGTGGAGAGAGAGAGGTGGGGGACCCATGGGCCAACAAGTTGACTGGACCCAGAGTGTTGTCTGAATGGGGTCTCCACAGTCAGTTCTATGCAGTGAGTTTAAAGCAAACAGACATGCATTCCAAGAGGTCACATGGCAACTGGGAGGTGACCAGGGTGCAGATCTGCACAGTGCATTCAGGGCGTGTGGGTGGGAGGGGCCAGTCCCTTGGCAAAATGGTCACCAGGGAGCGGTTGTATGACGCAGAAATCTGGAGTGATGACACTGAGGAGCTGATGGGAAGGCATATAGAACTGGAAATTGCTCTGAACCGCTAGAACTGTATGGGAATGTCCAACATTTATTCAAAATGCTGAGACAAAACAGACTCACTACAAGATGGCGTCCCAATTTTACACAAGTTAAATGGTTAAGAAACATAAATATTTCAACAAATAAGGCAGCTCACTTTGAAAATGACCAAGCATTTGCTTGTGGAAGTGGGCATGGCGAGGGTTGCTGCTTGTGAGCTCCTGTGAAAGGGTGGAGGGAGATGATCTGAAATTGGACAGAAGGTCACAGCCCACAGTGACCCACCCACCAGAGGGTAGGTGGTGGACGTTTGAGGCTCGAGAGTGTTTTCTGTTTTCCTACATGTTCTGTTTAATCCAGGTGTTGTTTTCTGGCTTCCCCTAGCATGTCTTACTGAGGAAACTATAAAGCGAACGCTAAATCTGTGTTATGCTCATATTGTTCCCTAATATATTAATCTCTTTGGAACAAATTTTTGTTTTGACACAGATGTGACAGCAGAATTGATTACTGTTGCAATGGACACTATGTGGCTCACAAATCCTGACATACATACTATTTGGCCATTTTTAGAATATATTTGCTGACCCCTGTCCCAGAAGAAGGAGGGGTTCCAGGGGGTGTCAAGTCTGAACTGTGTTTAGGAGTTTGACAGATAACACACGGGACCAAGAACACTTTGTGATTTTTAATTGCTATTTCCACACCTGTGCGTGTCTGAAATCACTCATCCTCACCCATGTCCAAAGCATGGAGCTTCCACCTGTGCAGAGGGACCATGATGGAATGGCATGATGTGATATGGTGCTACACAGTCAGTCTTATGGGACCAGAAAGCTCCTCTGATTCAGGAACACTCAAGTGCTGAAAAACAATTACTCTCAGCTCATATCTGGGAATGGCACAGGTCTCAGGTGATCCTTTCCAGATAGAAATGTGGATGGGTGACCAGACTGGTCAGGAGAGTGACCCATCATGAAGTAATCACAGTTCCACACAGTTTTCCCATCTACCACTAGTGGTGTGAGACCCAGCTCTTTGCCTTGGGTCTGACCACATCAAATCTATTCAGCCTCCTTTCTGAAACCCACAGGGAACTGCTCTCAATTCCCCTCTGAGAGTTAGGGACTCAGCGAAGATATACAAAACTAATTTAAAGAGTTGGGCTGGTTTCTAGATCAACCAAAGGAGGATGTTTTCATTAAAATAATTGACCTTAGAACAGAAAAGTGATACCAATAAGGAAAGTGAATCAACCGTGCATCTTGGCCTATGTATTTTGAAGCCTCTGTTCTTTTATTAATTTGTTTTATTTTATTGGTTCTTTTTAGTTACACATGACAGTATAATACATTATGATGAAATTATACAAGCATGGAATATATCCTATTTTAATTAGGATCCCATGCTTGTGGGTGTACATGATGGTGGGATTCACTTAGGTATTTTCATATCTGTACATAGAAAATTATGTTAGATTTATTCTACTGTCTTTCCTATTCCTATCCCCACTCCCTTCCCTTCATTTCCCTTTGTCTAATCTACTGAACTTCTCTTCTTACCCCCACCCTTTTATTGTTGGGTTAGCTTCCATATATCAGTTAAAACATTCAACCTTTGGTCTTTGGGGCCTGGCTTATTCCACTTAACATGATAGTCTCCAGTTCCACCCTTTCACTGGCAAATGCCTTAAAGTCATTCTTTTTTATTGAAGCCTATGTTCTTATCCAAGCAAACGAACATGTCAGACCACCTTAGTCTTATTTCAGAAAACAATCACCTTGCTTTCATGTTCAATCAGAAATGCTGTGATTATGATTTGTCTTGAGGGAAAACATATCATAGCCATACCAATGGGATTACTCAAATCCCACTTACTGCTCACAGGAAACAATACATTGACCATCTGGTATTTTACATCAGGCTTCTGAATATGGTTGATGTGAGTCTACCCTGAGAGTCAGTTCCACTCTCAATTCTAGAATAAAATTAGTGACTAGGTCTGCAAAGTGGAAGATTATACCGGGCTTCAGAAATATAGTCACACAATTGCCACTCTCTTTGAGCCTTTATATCACCTACCATGATCTCCCTTTCATTGTCAATCCTTTTTTGAGGGTCAAGCCCAATGCATGTGACTTTTGTGAACTTTTTTTCCCCATTCCCAGTCAGTAGTGATCTCACTGACTTTTGGAATCCCATAGTGCATTATTTATATAAACCCATCTTAGAGGACTTGAACATTTTCTCTTAGACTATAGTTAATTGCATGGGCCTTTCCTTTGCCTAAACTTGGAATGAGTGCCTAGGTGCACACAGCACAGTAAAGTACTTATTTTAACTAGCAGCATCTTGAGAGCGTTGGTGGGCATAGTAATTAGGGTCTGTGTGTGTGTGTGTGTGTGTGTGTGTGTGTGTGTGTAGGGAGGTGAGAGAAGGTGGGAGGGAGAGAGAGAAGGTTGCATCTAGAGCAGAGGAATTTTGCTGAGGAAGAATTTACCCAGTTAAAATGTCCTATGGCAAGAGGATGGATAATCGAGCACAGAATGAGAGCCCAGGTCACTGGAGTAAGAGCTTCTATTGTAGACTCTGTTCATATACCATCTCCTTTAATCCTCTTGATGATCCTGTGGTGCTGGTCAGGTTTACTCTCCCCCTTGTACAGCTCAGTAAACAGAGGCCCAGATTAAGGAACTTGTTTAATGTCAAATACCTGGTAGGTGGGCCGACTCCACTGCTCTTCCTCTTGACCATCATGCAAACCTTCTGGCCAGACTTGGCCTTGGTCCAGCTCCATGTAGTAGAGGTGGTTATGTCAGTGGTAGAAGAATAAAAAGGAAAGGCTTGGGCTCAGATTCCCTGCCCCTTGCGTGGTCAATGGACCACTGTGGGACATGTCCTGATGGGTGTCCTGCTCCTGGTCTGGCCTCTGTACAAGGGGCCACCTTTGGGTGGGTGCTAGGATTTGTTGGGACTATTTTTGGAAACAGATACTGAAGAAGAATGCTTGAGCAGGTTAACTTGCAGAGTAGGGGGCTCTGTATCCTTGGCTACAGCCATGCAGTGTGACATGCCCAGGTAGCAGGAATACCAGGAAGAAAGAGCCTGTGGGTGTGCGAGGAGGACCTGTAAGATCTCTTTCAGAGGACTTGAGAGATCTCAGAGCCTTTTATTTCTTCCCCAAAAGCCATAAGTAGAGTATGGCTGCTAAGTGTCATGCAGAGGAGAAAGAAGTGGATAGCTGTCTACAGGCAGGCTGGTCCTATTCTTTTGCTGGGGACTTATTAGGTGATTTGGGGACTCAAGGTGGCCAGTCTTTCTCCTTCAGTCTTTTTATCTGTAATTAAGGATAACCTGCCTCTGACAAGGAGTCTTTGAAGGAGAAAATCAGATTATAGGTGTGAATTTGTTTCGAAAAAATTATCGAGAAGTCACCAGGGCACCATCTATGAGAGGGGATTGTAAAAATCACCAATCCTCCCATGTGCCTTGAAGCTTATTATCACAATGGTTTTGAGATTCCAGTTGGTATACATTTCAAATTCAGTGGGAAAACCTTTTTCTTTTCTTCTTAAAAGAAAAAAAAAAAGACCTGTGACAAGCTGAATAATGTCCCCCTGCCAAGAATGTTCACATGTGAATTCATGGAACCTGTGACTGTACTGTCTTACATGGCCAAAGAGACTTTGCAGACTTGAATAAATTAATACTCTTGAAAAGGGTGGGTTATCCTGGATTACCAGGGTAGGTCCAGTGTAATTACAAGGTTCTTATAAGAAGAACCTTACAGGTGGGAGGTAGGGAGGTCAAAGGGCTGGGAGCAAAGGAATGCAGGTGGCAGCTGGAACAGGAATAGACAAGGAAATGGGTTCCACCCTTAAGGCCCCAGAAAGAACACAACCATGCCTACACCTTAACTTTCTGCATTTGACCTCCAGAACTGGAAGAGAATAAATTCGTGCTTTCTAAGCACTTTTGGGGTTATTTGTTATAGCAGCAATAGAGAACTAATACAATTTCTCCCTTCTTTCCTTCCCTTTCCCCTTTCCCTCTGTCCACCTTCCCCCTTCTCTCACCTCCTTCTCCCTTTCTTTTCCCTGGGTCCCCTTCCCTTTTGAGAGTAAACAAACCAAGTAGCAGTTAGTAAAAGACCAGATGATTTAATAGTGGCAATTTTTTCATTTACATTATTTTTAAAGTTTTCTGCTGATTATTATGAGCTCCGGTGAAGAGATTAATTCAGTTACTGTGATTTGTTTCCTTGTCTCAACTTCATAAAAATCACAGAGATACAATAATATAGTTATACATCTGCTGGGCTCCAAAATGCCCAGTAATTACAAGTGATTCACGAGAAGAGCTTAACTTGTAAGGGATTGCATTGTGCTCTGTGGTAAGCAGTCATTTATCCAGCTTTAAAAATGCCTTTAGAAAGGATAGAATGGGATCATCAATTAAAAGTGTGTTTGGAAAAATCTTTGGGGCTGTCAGTCGTAATTCTTCACCCAAACCCTCCTTTCCAATGCTACCATTTGCATGTGGCTGAGGGATGCCTGCCCTCGTTTTCCAATCTTCCTGATGCTGGCGGTGCCCCCTGAGGACAGCCTACACCTCACACAGTGCCAGGTGTGGGTCACATGGCCGGGCCATCCAAGGCCTCAAGAATATGGCTCTCCTCCCCAGCTCAGCCATCCATCACTTGATTAGACTGACATCACCACATTGGCTAGTGCACCTGATAATGTGGTGCAGGTGCCCCAGGCCACCTCAGGCAGTGAGCTTGCTGTCCCCATTCCTAGTGCTCAGCCCTGCCACTAGTTGATGGCCTTAATAGTGGCTTTCAGGGGGAACTCAGCCCTTGTGTGGAAACGTTGATTCTGCAAAATGGGAGCGTCAGCGGCATCAGGGCTGACAGGCGGTGGTTTTGCACACTGACACATGGCAGCTCTGCTTGCTGAATTTAACCACAGAGGCTTGCAGTGACTAAGGCTACCTTACAGGTAACCACAGTAGCAGAGCAGGAAACAAAGCGAAGGGGACAGATTGATCCCCCCTCTAGGCTTAGTGCAGCGCAAGTCCCTCAGCTGTATGAGCTCAGGGTCCCCAGGCTGTCGACAAGCTTGCACCCACATAGGAATGCAGAAGGCACCCCCAACAAAAGGGCACCAACTCTGTTGCCTTGATGTATCCAAAATTTGCTTATGTATAAAAGTAAAAGCCTGCTGTGCTCAGGTGTGGGTCACATGACTGGGCTTTGTGAATTATCACTCTGGGAAAAATTCACAAACTTTGGGAATTTCACAAACTCTGGGCCATGGGGCCACTAATAAGTGTTACTTCCAGATCTCAGCTTCCTGAGCCTCATTTCTCGCTACACTTTGAACAGACAACTTTGAGAAGTTCTTCCTTTCGTCTAGCATAGACCAGAGGGCTCAGTTAGGCAGGCAGCTGTCCTCTCTGCCTTGTTGTAGAACAAAACCTGAGAAGTCCATGTTGCATGTTTCCTTCCTCGGCTTCCAGCTGAAGTCCTTGAGTCTTGCTTTTCGGGAAAGACTGTAGCCTAGACTATGATCTGCCCACTGTGGCTGCCCCGTGCTTCTCTGTCTCTGTCCCTTCCCTCTCCTTGCTAGTGTCTTCCTGGGAGGTGGCCTGCCTCCCCACAGCTCCTCCTCTCATCTGCATCCTGCATCCTGTGGTTTCTGGGGATCTGGGGCTCTGCAGCCTCCTCCCAGCCTTTCTCTCCTTACCTGCTCCTCATGGACTCTTCTCCCTGTTAAAATAGATCCACCTCTTCCATCTTGAGATGCTCGGCTCTGTTCCTGGTGTTCATTGATTTTGGTCTCCCTATTCCTTTCCAAATGTGTTCATTTCTCTACCTCTTATTTCCCCTGAAGTCCTTGAAGTCTGTGGTTCCTGTCCCCGGAATTCCCTCATGAACTGCAGTCACTTGATCTTCCTCTCTCCTCTTGGATAAATTTTCTGCTCTTTCTTTTTGGTTCATGCTATTTTGGATACTAGAGGATCTATCC
Source organism: Glaucomys volans (assembly GCA_020662805.1). Classification (NCBI taxonomy): domain Eukaryota; kingdom Metazoa; phylum Chordata; class Mammalia; order Rodentia; family Sciuridae; genus Glaucomys; species Glaucomys volans. The sequence goes on along the minus strand of JAJEJO010051161.1, from coordinate 93,673 downwards.
CCCTACTCACCCCAATTTAAAATTCATTTCCACCTAATTTCTAGGCTGTCTTCAAAACCCTCCTGTTGATGTTTTTGTCTACAATTTGTCCTGTATTTTCAATGGCTCATAGAGTTAGTTCTATACCATCAGCATCATTCTCTCTCTCCAATGTGATCATCCTGGTTTCTGGACCCTTCTATCATAACTGATGTTTATGTTTACCTTTCTGACTTTACTCATGGATTTTATTTGTTCATAAAAACTCATAAAGTATCTGTGTCAGACATGGTGGTACTATGACAGGTAAAACACAGGATTTCTGCCTTCATAGAGCTTATTGTCTGTTGAGGAAGACCAATGTTAGATCAGTAATCACATAAATAAGTCTCAAATTTGCACATGTGATGGGGTTTTGAAGGACAGAAACTTAGTATCTTGAGGGAATATTGGGGGAGGGAAGGGGGGGTGGAGTGAGGAATCTAACTAGTTCAGGAGGCCAAAGGAAGGGAAACTTGAAATCTGAAGTTTGGTTAGATGGTCTGTTATTGGGGGTGAGTAAAAAGCTTTATGAGTAGCAGAAGCAGCATGTGCAAAGACACTGTGGAGACCAAGTTCAAGAAATGTGGTGTCAGAAAAGTCCAGTCTAGGTGGGTGGAGAGCTGAATGTATAGGGTTTGAAGATCACCCTGATAATGATAGATTTTAATGGAGGTAGAGGAAGGGATCATGGTCATACCTGCCTTTTGAAGAGATCCCATTCATTTAGCCTCCATTCATATGGCGCACACACTTTTAGGTCATGCTCTGGCTGGGTGACACTGCCCTGATCTGACACTCAAGAGCAACAGCTGGCACTGAGAGGAGGCAGTGGCAGAGCTGTGCGTAATTGGAGATAAAAAAAGGAAAAGTGGCTCACCTAATTACAATCTAAATTACAGCCATTGTTCAATTTGTTTCTTAAAAGTACTTGATGCGTTCAAGAAGAAAAGCCTTTTCTGGAGTACAGGAACAACGGGGGGCAGAAGGAGGGATGGATGTACCTCTATTCACATTACCTTAGGCCGTTATGTTTCTAAGTGCATATTTGAGTTGCTTACTCAATTATTTTCACTGGGTGCATGCTAGCGGTAATAAACTTGGAAAACTGAAACACATGAGTCTATGGTAATTGTTTTTTAGATAGTCTAATAATTCACGATAATTGCTTGCAAAGCATTTTCCCCCTTGTCTACAGGGGTAAATACATTAGAGTCACATTCTCGTATACTATTTTACAATCTATTAGCATAATAACCCATTGTAAAATAAGTCTTGCTGCTGTGGGAAAGTGTGTGATATTGGTCCATTAGACACTTTTGTCATGTATATAAGCAACTAATGGCACTATTTACGGGCATCATGTTAGCTTGCTATATCCTTGTTACCAACTAATAGATTCAGAGCATGAGGCGCTGTTTGATAAAAGTTATCCAGCACTAACCATCCACCATGACTCTAGCTTGGTGCTTGTTTGAAAATTGCTTTTAGCCCCACGTGAATGGAAAAGTCATCTTGATAAATTCAGCTGCAATCCAAGTTATAGCCAATATTCACAGAATGTAATAAAATGAGATCTTAAAGTCTTTAATTTCATCATTAGCATGTATTATTTCTTTCTCAAACATTGTCATTAAATAGCATATTAGGAATAGATATTTTTCCCCTTTTTAACATTTATTAGGTATCTGGGGTTAAATTTGCAACTCTGTTATGGTACACATCTGTTTATTCTTGAATTAGAATGGCTTTAATGATACCTGAAGAATTAAAAAAGTAATTGGTTAACTAAATGGAGGGAATTCGTGGCAAATAAGATATCATTATGCTTATCCAAGCACTGTTCTCATCTAGAAGTTGTATAATTAGCCAAATGATACAGAGGGAAATCAGACACTCATTATTTACTTTTCTTGGATATTTTGTGCAAAAATTTTCACTGCACACATGAGATTAATTCTTCCTGAGGTTTACATCTGGTTTAACGCAAGTCAAGACTTTCAGATAAATGCTCTTTTCTTAATCCCACTTAGCAATAAGAGATCATGGCCTGGCCATTACAAAGTAGCTACTGCTATGCAGAATGGAGGGCCCAGGGTTGCACAGAGGCAGAACTGTGGGTTCCATGTGACCGAGACACAGAGAGCCCCTTTGGTGGCCGCTGTACTTGTCTGGGTCTCTGGGCGGGGTCTAGTCTGGGTCAATTGGCTTCCTCCTTTTCTCATCTCTCTTCCCCTCTCAGACAGGACCTGCCTACTGGCTTTGGTCTAGTGAATTCTCAAGAACGTGGTAGCTCAGTTCTCAACCTGGCTGCGTGTCAGAATCGCACAGGAAGCTTTATAATCAGCTGACCAGCTCCAGATCCATCCAGAGCTTCTGGTTCATTTTGTGACCAGAGTGGAGCTGATTCCAGGAGCTCCTTGCAGGGGTGGAAAACAAGAGCAGCTGGGGTGCTGTCCCACTCCTGGCCACACAGTGACACCTGCCAGGGACTTGGGATTGCAGCATGCTGCTTCTGAGCCAAGACTCACCTTCTGGAAGCTGCCGCTGACTGATCAGACTTGACACACAAAATAAAGCAATATGTCATCCCTGGCTTGAGGTGTAATTTTAGAGGTACCACAGGTAGGGAGTTCACTCATCCCTTGGACAGCTATTGAACAAGCACTTACTTGCTGGGTGCCAGGCACTCTTCAAGAGTCTGGGGATATAAGAGCAAAGAGGTGTGTTTTGGAACATGGTGAGGAAAAAGAAAAGCAGAGAAGTAAATAAAAATGCACGTAGTATTGCAAATTATTTTCTGGAGAAGAAGCAGACTTGAGGCTAAGACAAACAGTGGCAATTTCAGTTCTGGCAAAGATCTGCTCACAGAGGTGGAACTCTGGCCATTGGAAAAAACTCTGGTCAACCAGAGACTAAACCCTTCTTCTCTCAACTTGCTTTTCATTTGCAATAGTTGAATATATTTATTTATTTATTTATTTATTTATTTATTTATTTCGAGTATGGGGGATTTATTTCGAGTATGGGGGATTGAACTCAACCACTGAGCCACATCCCCAGTCCTATTTTGTATTTTATTTAGAGACCGAGTCTCCCGGAGTTGCTTAGTGCCTCGCCCTTGCTGAGGCTGGCTTTGAACTTGCCACCCTCCTGCCTCAACCTCCTGAGCCATTGGGATTACAGGTGCCTGGTGCAGTAGTAAAGTTTTTATCCTGCTTGTAACATGGGGTCATTGGTATGATTTTCTTTCCTTGGAATCTCCCCTTTGACAGGCCCACCTGATTTCTGCCATAATACCGGTGGTCTTATGTGCTTGGAATCTCTCCCATTTCCTTTTATTTGGTGGCTGGCTGGTTTTCAGCTTAATCTGCAGAGAGCAGACTCCTGAAAAAGACCCTTAAATGATAAAAGGTCCCCTCCTTCTCATTGTTCTTCCGTCCCTGGCTCCCATCAGAACTGAAGCACTTAGATCCATCTTCCCTTTCCTGAGGATACCCCTGGGCACAGGCTGTCCCTGAGAACAGAACAATGACATTCTAAAGGAGTTCTTACTCCTGCAAGGGAAACCCTTGGTGCCAAACTGTTGACATTACTTCATTCTCTCTGCCACATTGAATAAATATGTTTAAAATGGGATTAGTTTGTGAGTCCTCGGCTTGGGTTATAATACATTTTCTATTCAGATATGTGATGCTAGTGTTTATCTCTACAAAATAAATATTAAAATTGCGTTTGAACCTCACATTAAATTTATATTCATGCTATTACAATTTTATTTCTGTCAAGTGATATTCGGTTTTCAAACAGAAGGCAGAAATGAGGGCACATAGGCAAATAAAAGTAGTTATGATTATTTCAGTTTCTCTTGATTATCTCCTTAAGATATTACCCTGGGCCTGCTCCTTTCCTCACACATGATATACATAATGAGGCTGGGGAGATAAATACCAGCTCCCTGGTTCTCATGGCGTGTTTGGGTGAGGAGTTTCTGTTAAAGAAGTTCCTCCTCCGCCATTACTAGAGGCCCAGATGTATGGGAACATGCAGATGTTTTGCTATCTGCATGGATGTCCTGTTGCTGTGAGGGATCCTTGATTGGCAGGACATGGCTCTGGGGTTGCATTTCCAGTGGTAGGAATGGTAACTGCCAGAATCCACAGTTTTTAACTAGCCGCTCTTCCACTGAGTGGCCCATGACCATGCATGTAGCTGAAGTTGGAGTCCAGCTTTGCTTCCAGAACTCTGCTTTGGATTGGTCATCACGTCATTCCAAAGAACTGCAATATCATACCTCAGGCTAGAGCAGGAATAATTGGAATAAATGACTGTGGTGACTATACCTCATTCTGTTTGAAATCTCGATTGTAGAATGGGTGTGGGGAGAGGTGATGTAATGTATAAATTTCAAGCAAATTCTATCTTGAAAAGTGGACACCACTCTTTCACTTTGGGAGCATTCAGTGATGTCACTTTGGACAGCACAGTATTAGAATCCAAAGTCCTGGGGGTCCCAATGGGTCCACTTTCAAGGTTGGTTGGTTTGTTTTTTTGTTACTCAAAGTAAGTAGTTGAGCAAGAATAATGCCCAAAGAAGTCATGCGTCTTGATTTTGGGAGCTACTTGATAGTCTTTCATGGGTCATAATTTTAAAAATGAGAATCATCACAGCTGCCATGTAGTGGATGCCCAAGTACTGTGAGGAGCAGCCCACACAATTATTTCGGTTCATTTTCACAGCAAACCTAGGAGCTAGGTGCTATCATTGTATCCATTTTATAGAGGAAAAACCCAGAGACTTCAAGAAATGAAGTAACATAGTCAAAGTCATTTTGGTGACTCATTGTTGGAACTGAGACTTAGAGAGATCTGTGCTGCTCCCAAATTGACGTTTGTGCTCAGCGACCCTTATTCTCTGTGATGAAGAGTCTTAAAAATGCAAAAGCTAAAGAGGATATGGTGTTTTAGCTGTTCATCAGCTGTACATAAAGAACAATGAAGTTAAAGGAAGGCTTGTGTTTCAGCCTGGGCTTAATCACTTGCTACTTTTCTGTCCTCAAACAAGCAGATTCACAGTTTCAAGTCTTAATATCCTCATCTAAAGAAGAGGGCTAATGATACCAAACTTGAATGAGATGATGGGAAAGCATTTTGTAGTTTAAAGAACTGTGTGAATGGGCTCCATCAGCATGCTACACATTCTCCCTGTGGTTCTATCTTATTTAATCTTTTCATTATCTCGAAGACAGGTAGGTCATAATCAACGCATTTGTAGACAACATAAGCCTGAGAAGGAAAATAATTTTGTTGAGTGAGGTAATCAGGATATAAAAGGGTATCTGTAGGCTGAACTAAGAGATTAAGACATTCAAGATAAAACTTAACCCCTCTGGAAAATCACATAAAAATCAATGAGTGGCATTCAATTCATTTCATACTAATGCCTAACATTCATTGGGCACTAACCATGTACCAGGTACCATTTTACAGTCTTTATGCAAAAGTCACTCAATTATCACAGTGATTTCTGGGAGGTAAGCACTATGCATAGTTAACCTTTACAGGTAAGAAGACTGAGTCACAAAGATTTTTCTTCCCTAAATTATGCAGCTAGTGAATGGAGATTGCATCTGAGCCCAGGAAATCTGGGTCCTTTCTGCACCTTTCTGGTGCAATGCTCAGAAAGTTAAAACAGTTTTTGTCCCTATCAGTGGAAGTACTGCTTCTAGGCAAGAATTAGTGAACCTCAGCCAACATCATCTTGGATGCTTCCACAAAATTTAAATGTTTATATCCATACAATGAGAATCCCTGACAAACTATAGAGCAAGCAGAGAAGAACACAAGTAAAGAAGTATTTAAGGGAACACAAAAACACAGAGAGAGCAGGAGAAGAAATTTTGTGGTATAGTTGTCTTCAAATGTTTGCTGTACACAAGTTAGAATTAAATTCCTAATTTAATTATGCCTATGGATGGACATTAGAGGGAGGCAGTTTCTGTTCGATATAATTTGTGCAGACCTGTCTGAGGAATGACATGTGCCCAGTCTTAGGTGCTTGTGCTAAAAAAAGTTGAAAACACTTCCATCAGCAGAGCTGAGCTGTTAGGGAATTTCTATACAGGTGGGGAATCCATGGGATGACTTCTTCTCCCACCCAACCTCAAGATCCCACCACTCTGCTCATTGTGTCTCATGGTTCATCCTTCAACCCAGACATTCTTTGAGGTTAACTCCAAAGGGTTAATGCTGAACTGGGCTTCACATTTGCATATCTCATAGACAAAGCAACCATAGCTGACTAGTGCAGGGGTGAACCTCTGAACCAAGTTGGTTCAACCAGGTTTTCTCTCTTGGAATTTGAAACCGGTGTTGGGTCTGTCTGGAGCTGGGAGGCCTGGACCTGTCGGCTGGGGCAGCCACTTCCATGCTGTAACCCCACCTTTTGGATGGTGTACTGGGGGAAATGTCATTAGTCAAGGCACTCTTTTATTAGCAACAGAAACTGAAAATTGTAAGGCAAAGAAAAAGATAGATAATGCAAATACATGGTAGGATGAAGAAATGAATTATCATGACCTAAGGGAGGGAAGGAGAGGGAGCAAGAGGTGACTTGGTTGCTTCTTTGGTTTCCATAGGCTTGCAAATTCTAGATTCCAGGTCCCCAGGTCCAGTTAGAAATGGTGCCTCTGGGTTCACTGTTGATAATCCTAGTTGGATCTCATTATTTTGCTCTCACCAGTCTGAATAGATTTCTATAATTTGCCACCCAGAGTTCTTTTACTTTGGACAATTCTTTTTAGATAGGTGACTCTTCTTTCTTGGCATGAAAAACTTGCTTTCACTGCTTTCAATTGGCCACTTAATCGTGGCAAGTCATTACAGGTACACATTTTCTCCCAAGATATAATGGTTATAATTAAGTGATTCAAAAGTACTTTCGTGCAGAAGGGCCAGGGCTATCCAAATGTCAGACTAAATTATAAAGTGAGCGGAACTAAAATGCCACAGGATGTAACCATCCATAATTTATGAGTCGCAGGATCAGATCAGTCCATAAAATGAGCTAGAATAATTTTTTTCATGGTTTCTTATGTTTTTATTTTAAAAAAATATATCTGAGTAGCAGCAAAACATTATAGATAAATAAAATCACAAAAGAGAGAAGTCTTCTTACCATATCCCTGGAACCCGGTGTTTTGGATGGTGTGCTGGGGGATGTCATTAGTCGAGGCCCTCCTTTATCAGCCTGTGGGAATCTGAGCCATGAATATTTTAGGTAGGACACTGGTTCTCAGGAGGATCTGATGCTGCTGTGTTTGCCATGGAAGAAATTTCATGTGTCTTCCAGGAGAGACAGCCTCTGAGAGGCGGGTGGGAAAAGAAATCCTCATAGGTTTTTGGAGAAGACTCCTGCCTGCCAAGAATAATTCCAAACTCAAGGTTATTTTGAAATGAGTCTAGGTGACAGACGCATTTGCAATCCTATTGCTGAAAGTGTTTGTTTTGCCGGGCCTCCATTACAAATAGGATACAGATCAGTGAGCAAAGTAATGGTTTGCTGAGTCGGCTGGACGTCTCCGATGGAATGTTTGCAGGAACTACCCTGAGTCTTGCTCCTGTCCCCTATCTAGGGGTTGCCACACCAGCTGATGGCATATGCACTCAGCATTTGTGAGAAATGAACTGAAGGGCTCGTCATCTTTAAGGCTCCAGATGGCTCCCTGGGAGTGTTGAACCTTCCGTATTGTAACACATGGAGTTTGACCCACGTCCCTCTTGAAGTTCAGATCAGGTGCAGGACAGCTGCCCTTGACATTCATGGAATAAATGACAGTGAAGTCCATTGCATAAAGTAAATCCCAATTTCCCAAAATTCACTTTACAAAATGAGAGACACATATTCTGGAAAGAAATCCCCTGCATGTCGGGTGAGGAGGTAGTGTAGGTGGTCTCGGTTGGAACCTTTTGGTGAGATTCTACCAAACACCCTCATTCACTGATGTCTGCACAAGATGGGGGTTCACCTCAGTGTCTTGATTTTTTTAAACACAATTTCTTGATATCAGGGCTTCTCCCTAAGCGCTGGACATCAGCTCTCTATTCTATGAATGTACAATTTTCCAACTTAGGAATTTTCTCATTCTGTCTTCATGATTTAATTTCCTCTTTCTCCTTAATTCTCTCATTTATATTCTTTAGCCAAGCTGGACCATGATATCATACACCAGTTTGAATCTCCCAAAACATCATAGTTGTGATACCAATAGGCAAGTAGAAATCCCAATGAATATATGGGTCTAGAATACTTTATTTTAAAATTAAAGATTAAATCAGGAAAACAATATTTGAGAGACACAGTTACAAGCAACTGAACGAATCGCCCAGATTAGAACTACTGTACATGTTTGTAAGATATTATCAACGAACTAAGGAAAAATGAGTTAGAATTCATTAAAATAGCATTTTCTTCTCTACAAAATTATGCTTCATTTTCAACACATTGTTTTGAGTCTAGGTAAACACGAGTTATTAATCGTTCTATAATTAGTGAAATTTATCTTTTGGTCATGGTTGGTTTGGGAGGGAGAAGGAACCTGACCTGTTGAAGTTTGTGCTGGAAGCTTCTATTTTATTAGTATTAAACACAACATTGCTTTGCCTGTGAGGGAAAGTGAATATTTTGAGAAATGAGGAGAAATAACTTCTGATGTTAACTAGATTCCTCAGAGCTATAACACCAAGGTTTCATTTGTTTTTCTGAATTTTAATAAGTAGCATTGGGGTTTGCTCAGCGTCCCTATTTTCAAGTTTTATTATATGCGTCCAGTGAGAATGATAAAATTTCTATAGTTCTAGAGGTTTAGCATTTCACAAATTTAGTTAAACTCGTTACGAGGTACCTAGATATTCCCTAGGTCCCGTTCCTTGGTGGGTTACGTCGTGTCCTGTATGTATTTAATGAGGTGCAGTGCATTTTTCCGGGTGGAAAATCTCCATCACAGTTGTCTTCTTGGCCCCACTCATATTCTTGGATGAAGATATCTTTGCACTAAACTATGCTTCCTTCAACCTCAGCTTCCATCCGGGGCTTGCCAAGTGCCAGGCTCTGTGCTAAATGCTTTACTTGCATTATCCAGATCAATGCTCTAACTAATTTATTCCCATGTCACCGATGGGGGGATCCAAACTTCTGCAGGTGAATGAATGTGCTTAATCCTACACAGCTGGTGGCAAAGGCTGAGCCAGACCTTGTCACCACAGTCCTGCTGGGGCTCAGACTTACCACTTTTCTCAACTACCTCTTCCCTCTGTTTGACATTCTTTTGAAACAACCACTTTATAGAGGTATGATTGGCATACAAAACCCTGTACATATTTAGTGTCTATGACTTGATGAATTTGGAGATGAATATAGATCCATGAAACCATCATAACAATATATGCAATAAAAAAGTACGCCATAGTGAATCCCACCATTGTGAACATCCACAAGAATCGGGTCCTAATGAGAATAAGAAATACTCCATGCTTGTATAATTATATCAAAATGAAATGCACGATCATGTATAACTAAAACAGAACCAATAAAAATGTCTATCACCTCTAAAAGTTTCTTCCCACCCTCCCTATTTATTATTATTTTTATGTGTGCTGAAGTCTGCTGTCATCCTCCTTGGGACGAATCTGAGAGTGTGGAGGACACTTGGCAAATCCAGCAAATCCAGGACCCACTTGGCAGTGGGTCAAGCAGAGGGCTTGCCGTTCAGACTTGGGGTGGGGTGGGGTGGGTGCAGCTAATTCCTGTCTTTGCACATGTAAATCAGATGAGTTGGGCTCTTGCACGGCAGAGCTTCATGCTCAGAGCAAATATCTGGAACTTCAGCATGTCAAAGCCTCCTGAGGTCCTTGTTCCCAAGTAAAATTAAAATTGGCTAAAATGTCACCCCAATTTTATGGTGAACCATGATATTAAGGAGGTACCTGAGCTGGGGTACAGGACTGACCAAGTCCTCACATGTTGGAAACAAAGGCCTTTCCTTGTACGACATGCCTTATGAAACACTGTTTCTTTCACTTCTTGAATAAAGGTTATCAAGTAAACAGCTAAAAAAAAAACAAAAACAAAAACTAAAATCCTAGAACATTTTCTCTTTTTTTTTGGTACTGGGGATTGAACCCAAGGACACTCAGTCACTGAGCCACATCCCTACCCTTTTTGTTTGTTTGATTTTTTTTGGGGGGGGTACTGGGGATTGAACCCAGGGGCACTCGGCCGCTGAGTCATATCCCTAGCCCTGTTTTGTATTTTATTTAGAGACAGGGTCTCACTGAGTTGCTTAGGGCCTCGCTAAGTTGCTGAGGCTGGCTTTGAACTCCCGATCCTCCTGCCTCAGCCTCCCAAGTGCTGGGATTACAGGTGTGCGCCACCACGCCCGGCTCCTACCCTTTTTAATATTTTATTTAGGTGCAGATTTTCACTAAGTTGCCTAGGGCCTCACTAAGTTACTGAGGCTGACTTTGAACTCATGATCCTCCTGCCTCAGCCTCCCAAGCCACTGTGCCTGGATTCACCCTGGAACATTTTAAGAATACTGTAGGTAGTGTCTTTGTACAAGTGGTCTTTAGGATTTATTCAACCCATATCATGGAAACATTGTACCCTTTGACTAATACTTTTAAGTATCGCCCCTCCTCAACTCTGTCTCCCTGGCAACCACCATTCCACTCTGTTTCTATGACATTGACTGTTTCAGATTCATCACTTAAGTGGTATCACGCAGTAATTTGTCCTTCTGTGTCTGGCTTATTTCACTTGGCCAGTGTCCTCCAGGCTCATCCATCCTGCCACAAATGGCAGGATCTCTTTTTCTTGAAAAGCAACAGTATTCATTATATGCATATATCACCTTTTTCTTTATTCATTCATCCATCAGTGGACACGTTGGTTGCCTCTGTATCTTGGCTATTGTAAATAAAACTGCAGCACCATGAGAGCGCAGATCTCTCTTAAACATACTGATTTCGGTTCCTTTGGAGACATACCTGAGTAGAATTGCTGCATCATATGCTTGTTCCGTTTTTAATATCTTGAGGAACCTCTAGACTATCATCCATAGCAGGTGCATCAGTTTACATTCAGCCAATAGTGTACCAGGGTTCCCTTTTCTCCACAGTCTCAAGAACATTTGTTTGTTTTTTATTTTGTTTTGATAATAGCCATTCTCATTTGGCTGCCAATCAATATCAGAGCTATGAGACACCTCCCCATCAAAATGGGAACACTGTCAATTATCAGGATCAACCACTTGATCAAGAGGTTTATTCAAAGGACCCTAGCAAGGTGGTTTCTGTGCCTGAAGACACCAAGAACATAGCATATTTTTGTTTCTTTTAACAGACTTCATGATAAGCCTGTCCTGTATCATTGACCTGAGAGAGGAGAGTTGCAATTCATGGGGGAACTTCTGTTTCATGAATATTCTATAAATAACTTAGATGATTAATGGCTCTGTTTGTGGAGAATAGGAGTCCATGATATTTGCAGACAGCAACACAGTTCTCATCTTTGCTTTCCAAGTATTTCCCAAACTTGCCTGCTTTCCTGGATCACCTACTCACTTTGACCTTTCCATTTAACCTCTCTATATCTCAGGGACTTAATATATTCAGGGTATATAACCACAACTCATGGGATATTTTTGCCTCAAACAGGACAGAGCTATCCATTTCTCTCGGAAATAAATCTTGGTGACCCCCATACTGTAGGTTAGGGCATTTAGGAGTCTTTGTGATGAACTCAAACAGAAAATTGCAAAAAAGGTGATACTGAGGTACAGTGACCCTGTCACTCCCATTGCATTATCCAGTTCAGGGGATGGCAAAACTCTAGGGGGCAATGAGGATATGCTGGTAGGCTGTGTTAACTCACACAGGCCAGTTAAGTGACCATGATTTTGGGGAGGGAACAACGGAAATCGAATGAATTGATTTGCTCATTCAAAAAAAGTGAAGTGGGGGAGCGTCAAGGAGATTGCTTCTTACTGGAGAAGCCTGGGATAGATTCCTTGAGGATGGGGGGCCTCATGGAGCACAGAATCCCAGCTTGGGCTCCATGAACCAACCAACCTGCCCACAGTTCACTGAATGAGACCACCTGGGACCTCTAGCTGCAGCTGACCCTCCAGCTGCCTGCAGAATCATGGTTAACTTGCAGTCTTGTGAGCAATGAAAATTGTAGTCATTGTAAGCCTTTAATTTAGGTATGCTTTTATGTATTGAGAGATAAGTTAGCTATAGTATCAGCCTAATACACACACACACACACACACACACACACTTTAAAAATATAAATGTATCTTGTTGTGGTGGAATTGCGGGTGATTTTAATTCTCTTCTTACAGTTTTATATATTTTCTAATAAACCTGCATTACTTTAATGATAAGATTAATAATTAATGATAAAGAACATAGTGCTGATTTTAATAAAATGATCATGGCAAACAACTAGTTACTGATTGAACCCTTCCTTTAGGGAGTCCCTAGAACAGTGCATTTCAGTTATCAGCCGCTGTCTAATAAACCACTCCAAACTTAGTAATGGAAGATAACAACTATCTCATTATATCTGAGATTTTGTGGATCAGGAATTCAGGCTGGGTGTGATGAAGGCTCCTTGAGACTGAGGTCCTGGCTAGGGTACTCAAATGGCAGGAGATGGCAGAAAGCTCCCTTGGGGTCTCATACCCAGGTCCTGTTGGCTGGTTCCTGGCTTCTTCAATATATTGTATCTGGTGGAACTCAAACATTCGAGATGGCTTCTGCAGTCACATTTCTGATGCCTGGGCTGGGTTGGCCATCATCTGAGGTTGGCCAGGTATCTTTCTCTCCATTTTCATGGATTTTCCACATGAACAGCTTGAGTAGCAAGGTAGTCTCAGAGTAGCAAGATTTTGTTTTAATTTGATTACTGGCTTTCCCAAGAACAAATACTCTCAGCTGTGGAAGCAGCAAGGACCTAGACTTTGAAGATCCAGAATGTCACTTCTGTTGCCTTTAATTGTTTAAGCAAGACACCGAGGCCATTTCAGATGCAAAGGGAGGAGTGTCTCTAATAAATGGGGTTAGTAGCAAAAGAATTTATGGTGATCTTTAGTATACACAGTCTACCTTTTGGCCACAGATTATTTAACATATTTACATTATTAACATGTACAAAATACACTCAGTCTTTTCTAGGAACTCCTCCCAAATGACATCTTTTTAAAAATTTTTATTTGTTCTTTTTAGATACACATGACAGCAGAGTGTATTTTGACATATCATACATACATGGAGTATAACTTATTCTAATTAGGATCCCATTTTTGTGGTTGTATGTGATGTGGAGTTTCACTGGTCATGTATTCACATATGAACACAGGAAAATTATGTCCAAATTACATCTTATTACAACATTGGTCATCAAGGATCTCTTCATTGTAATCAGATCAGGTCGTGGATAAGTCCCCTTGGATGTGAATCTTTGATAACAGCTCCTTGCATGTGGGTTTTTCTTGGTCTGAATCCCTGTGAACTGCAGAAACAAACTTTTTCACCTGTGCACACCAACCAGCAAAGGCATTGGGTCACCACAGTAGACACTTCCGTCCCAAAAGAATTCAGCAGTCATTCATTCGCAGCAGTTCTGAAATTCAGCCAGCTGTGTGTCGTTAATTCTTTCTTCTTTGGGGGACAGGCATATTCATTGATGAGGGATCTATGCTGCTTCCTGGGAATGATTCTTGCTCTAGAAATTCTTCTCACTGGATCCCAGAGGGAAAAGAAGCAGGTCTCCCTGGATTTGAATCCTGGCTGTATGTTTACTAGCTATGTCACACCATGCAAGCTATTTTTTCTCTCTCAACCTTGGTTCATCATCTGTAAAAAGTGTAGAGTAGGTGTGTGTGTGTGTGTGTGTGTGTGTGTGTGTGTATGCACGCAGGGTGAGAGATATGGATCTAGTTTCATCCTTCTACGTATGGACTTACAGTTCTCCCAGCACCATTTGTGAAAAGCCTCTCTTTTCTTCAACATGTTTTTGGCATCTTTGTCAAGAATTAGATGACTGTATGGATTTATCACTCTCACTTCTAGTCGATTCCTTGGTCTTCATGTATGTTTTATGCCAATCCCATGCTGATTTTGTTACTATAGTTCGGTAGTATAATTTGAGATCAGGTATTGTGATTCCTCCAGCCTTGCTCTTATCGCTTGGGATGGCTTTGGATATTCTGGGTCTTTTAGTCTTCCATATGAACTTTGGGACTTTTTTTCCTAGTTCTGTGAGGAACTTCAAGACCTAGTAATTAGACCTGAAAGAGTGAAGGTGCTAGAAGAAAACACAGGGTCAATATTCTCACATATTGGAGCAGGCAACAACTTCCTTAGCAGGACTCCTAAAGCTCAGGAAATCAAACCAAGAATCAATAAGTGGGATGACATCAAATAAAAATCTTCTGTACAGCAAAGGAAACAAGAGTGTGGAGAGAGAGTCTACAGAGGGGAAGAAAATCATTGCCAAGCAATTCTTCCAAAAGGAGATTAATATCCAGAATATATAAAGAACTCAAAAGACTCAATACCAAAAGAAACTAATAATCTAATCAATAAATGGGCAAAATAGACACTTCTCAGAAGAAGAAATACAAATGGCCAACAAACTGTATGAAAAACATGTTCAGTATCCTTAGCAATCAGGGATATGCAAATCAAAACTACACTGAGATTTCATCTCACACCAGTTAGAATAGCAATCATCAAGAACACAAATTGCAGTAATTGTTGGCAAGGATGTGGGTGGGCGGAGGTGCACTTAAAAATTGTTGATGGGACTTCAAATTAGTACAACCACTTTGGAAAGCAGTATGGAGACTCCTCAAAAGATGAGGAATGGAACCATCATATGACCCAGCCACCCATTCTTTGGCATTTATCCAAAAGAACTAAAATCAGCACTAAAGATACATTCATACCAATGTTTTATAGCTGCATAATTGACAATATGCAAGTTATGCAACTGGTCTTGATGCCCATTGATAGGCAAATAGATAAAGAAAATGTATATATGTACACACAATAGAGTTCTACTCAACCATAAAGAAGAATTATGTCATTTGCTGGTAGGTGGATGGAACTAGAGAACATTACCAAATGAAGTAAGCCATACTCAGAAAGTCAGGGTTGAATGTTTTCTCTCATAAGTGGAAACTAGAGAGAAAAAAAGGAATTAAAAAAAAAGAAATTTTATGTAAGTAGAAGGGAAATCTATAGAGTAGAACAGGGGTATTAAAGGGGGAAAGAAGAGGGGAGGGAAGAGGAAAGGATTGGGGAAAGAAGTTGACCACATTATGTTATGTGCATGTATGAATATGTCACAATTCATTCCACATTTATATGTAACAATATTCTATCAATTAAAAAATAATAAATAGAAGAAAAGAAGTTGACCAAATTATGCTATGTGCATATATGAATATATCACAATTAATTCCATTTTGTATATAAAAATAATTTATCAAATAAAAATAATAAAAGGAAGACCAAAAGAATAGAAGGAAAGAATTGGGAAAGGATGGGGGAGAGGAAAAGGAGAAATAATAGGAGTAGCAATGGAGCGAATTATGCTATATGCATTTATGCTATATGCAAAATGAACCCCATTGATATGTATAACTCTAATGCACTGATACAAACATTTAAAAAAGTGTAGAGTAATATGTTCTTGCTACCTTGGAATACCTTATTTCTATGAATGCTATTGTGAAGATTAAGTAAACTACTGTATGTACTTAGCATGATACCTGGCATTTAGTGACTTAGAATGTTGTGTCGGTTTCGTCAATGCAAAATTGTCACAGGCTTGAGAAGTGCACAGAAGCTCCTCAAAACAGAGGCTGTTATGGAGAAATCTCCTGCTGAACGGAGCAGGAAATCAGGGCATGTTCCACAGTGTTGTTGAACAATGGACTTCTGTTGCAGAAAGGAAATTCTGAGAGAATCTCATTGTCTTGCTTACCAAAAGAGAAGAAAGAACTCTTCAAACATTATCATGCCTTGAGGTCACTTGGTGGATATTGTTCTTCAGCCTCCCGGGAACATTGTTCGTTTCATGCTCTACAATTTGCAGGATCACTTTATGATTTCATCTTCTATAAAGAAGCTATCATGAGCAGAATCTCAAGTGCCCAGACTGGTACCAGAATTTGACCTGATCTTGCTAACATGTCCAATCCTGCCATCTGGGCTCAGAGTTGAACAGTTGCTCAGAAGGTTTAGTAGTCTTGGCAGTTGGCTGAGATCTTAGAATACCATACTACAAATGAAGGTTATAGTTAGCATCCACAACTGAGGGGGGAGCAAAGAAGCAGGCAGAACACAGCTCTACCCCAAAATGCAATAAGATGCAACCACAAGCACCATGTTGAAGATTATTGTATCAGGTGACTTAAAGAAATTGCACTCTTATGTAAATACATGCTCATAGATAACAAGAAAATTGAAAAAATAAAGTATTCCAAGTTTCATTCTGACTGGTTTGCGTATTTTATTTTTAAATTTTTTTAGAAGTTAATAGACATTTATTTATTTATTTGCATGTAGTGCTGAGAATTGAACCCAGTGCCTCACACGTGCTAGGCAAGCGCTCTACCACTGAGCCACAACCCCAGGCCCTGACTGGTTTATTATAGACATACTTTGTTCCTCCTTCTGGAACTCTGCTCAGCAAGAGACATGTGGTCAGTACAAGCAGTAGGTACTGTCAGGGTCACCCTTATATATACCACTACTGCATTGTCACCAGTCTCTGACATCATCATGCCCTCTGGTTCTCACTGAGCTGTCACTTCCAACAGCTGGGTCTCTGTGGAGAGGGCTGGCCTGCAAGCTGCTGCTGCCTCCTTTGGACATGCTCTATGAGCCACACTACCTGGGCATTCAGATCCCTTTGGGGACAGCTGCTCACCAGTGGCTGACTGGATCAGAGGATACACTCCCCGACTAAGGATGGCTCTGGGAGGGTCCTCTGCAATCTCCTGACCTCCTCTGCAGGATTGGCCATCATTGCCTTCTGTGGGAGTTGGTGTGGCATGCCACCTGTTTGGTTAGGCCTCCTTGCCCTCATGGTTCCACTTCCTTGTGAATCTACTGACTTTTCCGGAGAACACCTTCGTATAAAGCTCTGGGCTCCTCCTCATGCCACATGCTTCCTTCCTGTGGCCCCATGAGGCCCTTCTGTAACTCTTTCATATTTACCACTGTCTTCACTACCAGCTTGCATGCTTCTTCAGAACAGGATGTTTTAGTTAGCATTTTCACTGCTGTGACTAAAAGACCCAACCAGCACAATTGTAGAGGAATAAAAGTGTATTTAGGGGCTCATGGTTTCAGAGGTCTCAATCCATAGACAGCAGGCTCCATTCCTCAGGGCTCAAGGTGAGACTGAATATCATGGCGGAAGAGTGTGGTGGAGGGAAGCAGCTCACATGGTGATCAGGATGCAGAGAGGGACTCCACTCTCCAAATACAAATAAAGACCCCAAAGCCACACCCCCAATGCCACCTCCTCCAGCCACACCCCACCTGCCTCCAGTTACCACTCAGTTAATCCCCTTAGGGATTAATCCACTGATTGGGTTAAGGCTCTCACCACCCAACCATTTCTCCCCTGAACCTTCCTGCACTGTCTCACACGTGAACTTCTGGGTACACCTCACATCCAAACCATAACAGGATGGCACCAAATCAGCTCTGTATAGATTACTTCCTCCACTATGGTTCCTTGCATATGGTAGGTCCAATAATTTCACATGACATTTTTGGAATTGTGTGCCCTGACTTTCTCCCCACCCTACCTTGTAACTGTCCAATAAAACTGTACAAAATTTCTAAAAATGATCCGCCTCATTGCCTGATGATAAACAGTAGCGTCTTTGCTTGTCCCTTACCTGTTTAACACTGAATGCCACCACTCCTAAGGTGCTTGTTGGACTCAAATGCCATCACATATTCAGACTCCTCTAGCCCCCAGAAACTTCAGGGAAAAGATTCTATCTGAAATCTAGAACTCCAATACTTTTTTTTTCTTTTTTTTCTTTTTTTTGGCAACGGGCATTGAACCCAGGTGTGCTTAACCACTGAGCAACATCCCCAGCCCTGTTTATATTTTATTAGAGATAGGGTCTCACTGAGTTGCTTAGGGCCTTGCTTTTGCTGAGGCTGGTTTTGAACTCCTGATCTTCCTGCCTCAGTCTCCCAAGCTCCTGGGATTATAGGCGTGCGCCACTGTGTCCAGCCTGATGCTTCATTTCTGATGCTAATGACAAGTCCAGTGTTCTGATCAGTGGTCATATTTAGTGCTTTTACTTTTGAGTTCTCATTCTTCTGAATAACTGAAGGGACCCTTTTTTCCAAATGATTTAGTTATAACTTGGCATCATTGATGTTGTTTGTCATGTTTGAATTATATATGCAGGTTGGGTTTCAACTATAAAAGAAAAGCCACAACAGCAAAAATAAATAAATAAAATAAAATAAAAAATAAAAAAGGCTAATTGCTGAAACGTTTTTTCTTACCCATTCACAATAGACTTCAACGTTAACTCCTAATTATTTGGCAACAACCAAATGCATTTGTAAAAAGATTCACCTTCCAAGTGGCTAGTGTCTTTCCAATGATCTCCTGCTGATAATAACTCTGGATAGTGGACATCTGATCAGAATTAATTGCAGCAGACTGGAGTCCTGCAAATGTTAAAATGTCTTAGTTTTACAGATGAATAGATGCTACAGTTCAGCCTTATTATTAATAAACTTTGTAAATCTTGAGGGAGACAGACCAACAAATCATTCTAACCTTTATAAATTAAGTGAGAATTAGTGACTTTGCCTATTGTTTGCAGGAAGAGAAAGGATGCAGAATAAGAAAAACAACCTCCCCCACCCCCCACCAAAAAATTTAATGTTTAAAAGCTTGCTTTGCATGAAAAATAGAAATAAGGTGGTTGGACAAACATAAAATACTCATTTAATGCAGGAGAAATAATCTGATGTGCTTAAGGAGTTAACTGACAGACAAAGAAGAAGGAAACCCCATTAAAAAGGTCACAATGTAATCAGAGAGGTTAGTGGGTAGTATACGGTAACAGGAAGAATTAGTTCCCAAATCAAGGTGAAGGTCAATAGTTTAATAGTCACATCTAAACCTATAGAAGTAGTGAGAGACTGAGATTTCTATGTGCCACTGGTTCATCCCATAGATGTTCATGTGATAAGTGGAATAGTTTTATCATTGAGGGCATATCATAAATTCTCCAGGGGTAAACTGACACAATTTAAAATGATCAGGCTACCAAAACCTGGGGGAAGGCAGAAGGTACAAGGGTAAGGGTTGTAGGCAGGGATAAGGGAGAAATTTGAGAGGCTTGGGATGAACTCATAGACCACTGCAAGAATCCAGAAGTAGCTTTCAAAGATCATTAAATTAGACCCAGTGCAGTGGCACATACCTATAATCCCAATGGCTCACGAGGCTGAGGCAGGAGGATTCCAAGTTCAAAGCCAGTCTCAGCAGCTTAGCAAGGTCCTAAGCAACTCAGTGAGACCCTGTCTCTAAATAAAATATTAAAAGGGCTGTGATGTGGCTCAGTGGTTAAGTGCCCTTGGATTCAATCCTTGGTACCAAAAAACAAAACAAAACAATAATAACAACAAAAAACTAAACAAACAAAAAAGAGCCTTGAATTGGTAGAATTGATCTGTAATCATCGACAATGGAGACTCCTCCTACAAACAGCTGTTGACTGTGTGCAATCCAAAACATTGTGCTTAAGGTTAGAGAGACAACAAGACATTGGTGTCCATATTTTTTTCTTCATTCAACATCCTTTATGCCTTCTGTGTATTAGGTATTGGGTTAAATACTACAGCAAGCTTGGCAAGTCCCAGTGTGGACATTTGCACATCGTGCCCATGACATACATCCCCAATCAATCAATCCAAGGTCAGGCGGAGGCTACTGCAGTGTAATCAGGTAGGAAGGGGTGGGGGCAAAAATGAAATGAAAAGAGGGAACATAGAGAGAAATGAATAAATGCAACAGAACTAAAGAACTTTGAAAGAGAGGGGAAATTATAAATGGCTGGATTCTGTCTGGGGATGAAAGTGTCTGGGGCCAAGTTAAAAAAAAAAAAAGACATCAAGCAGGAAAGGGAAAGGAATGACAATAGCATGAATGGGACATGACTTTCCTATGTTCATATGTGAATACCCCACCAGTGAAACTCCACACCATGTACAACCACAAGAGTGGGAAGTTACACTCCATGTATGTGTGATGTGTCAGAGTGTACTCTGTTGTCATGTATAACTACAAACAACAACAACAACAAAAACTAAAAAACAAATGACATCAAGATGTCTAGCTTGGATGGTAGGGAGAATGATAAGCTAGTTTTAAGTACTTTGAGCTTAAGGTCCCTGTGGGCCATTCCAATAGAGAGGTCTAGTAAGAAATGGGACGTTTGAGTTTGTAACATAGATGCATTTTCAAAGCTAAGGAGGAGACATTACAGGGTGGATGCTGTAGACACTGAAGACCCATTATCTGGGTTTGAGTCCTGGCTCCATCAGGTACTGAAGTGACTTGGTCAACTTTCTTAATGTGTCATAACCTTCTCTTTCTTCATCTCTATCTTGGAGATATTAGTAGGACCCATCGTAGAGGGTCATCTTGAAGATTAAGTGAACATGTCTAGCATGGGCTCTGTGAATCCTAGATTTTATTATCATCTAAACATTGCTGAGGAAGTATGTGGAAAATGAAGGAATCAATGAGATCACTGAGAGAAAGCCTACGGAACAGGATGAGAGGAATAAAAATAAAAACCTGAGTTTATCATCTCTTAAGGGATTAGCCATCCAGTTTGATGAGAACTCAGATGATTTGAAATATACTTCAATGAACAAAGAAAGATTCAGATCCAAATAATAAACTATGATCAGGAACAGAAAAGAAAGTTAGCATTCCAGATGAAAAGATTATTGGAGGACCAGATGGGCGTCATTCATTCTGAATCAATCAGGTCCTCCTAGAAGGGACAGGTCTACCAGAAAGCAGGTATGGGCCTGCTCAGCACCCATGCTTGGTTATAAGGTAGGATGCAGAAAGAAGTGGAAGATTTTTATTGTCAGAGATTTTATTGGCAGAGTGATGGCAAATAGCATGGTGACCAAAGCTGTCATTTCCACAACACAGGACATGACATGGGTTCACATATTTGGTGTTACCATAGCACACATGCTCCTAAAAAAAGGTGTGAGAATCACAGTGTGGTAAATCAGATCATAGACCCGTGTGACTAGAGAAATAGTGCTTGCAAAAGCCAGTGCTAGCAATTGCCACCACCGTCCCACAGAGTTCTCAAGCCAGAACCCCCAAAGTCACCCTGGATTCCGTCTTTGCTGTGCCTCTCCCAATCCCTCCCACATCAGTTCATTGGCTGTCCTGCAGACTCTAAATAATATCCATTACACTTTTCACATCTTTACTCTTATCTCCCTGGTACAGGGGGGCACTTTCTCTCACATGGGTGGTCTGGAGTTGCAGTGGTTTCCCTGCTTCTCCCTGTGAACCATTTACCAAATCAAGCCACGCAACTCCCCAGCTTATGGTAAAATCCAAATTATTATTATTTTTTGTATGAGAGATGGAACCCAAGGGTGCTTTACGGCTGAGCCACATCCCCAGCCCTTTTTAATATTTTGTTTAGAGACAGGGTCTCGCTGAGTTGCTTAGGGTCTCACTGAGCTGCTGAGGCTGGCTTTGAACTTGCAATCCTCCGGCCTTGGCCTCCCAAACTGCTGGGATTATAGCCGGGCGCTACTGTGCCTGGCTAAATCTGAATTCTTAACTGCAAGACTGTGCGTGATGTGACCTCTACTGACCCCTTTCATCTTGTCCCTCCTCCTGTCTTCTACTATGCTTTGACCTCACTGGCCTTTGTACTTAAACTCACCAAACTCTTTCCTACCATAAGTACTACTGTGATATGCTTTGATTTTCAGGAGACTAAGACCTCTAGTCATCATGGCTCTCATCTCCCCTTCAGGGAGACTGCTCTGGGCATTCCATCTGTCCAACCCCTTCAACCTGGTCACTTTCTAAATTACCTTATTTTGTTGGTTTTATTGTACTTTTCTGATATTCTTCCCTTGATTCATTTATAATCTGTTTGTCATCTTCCCTGCTACAATGCAAGATCCATGATAGCAGGGACCAGGGTTGGCCAGCTTAACCTTTAGGCACAGTGAACGCTGCACCCAGGATCCATGGCACTTCCAGATGCCCATGAAAATGTTTTAATTTTAGCTTCTTTCCAAATTAGAACTATTAATAATAATGAATATATAATAGTGAATACAAGCTGGATTAAAATTGTCTTGATGCTTTATGTTTTATGTTATAAAACATTATTTTTAATTTTTAATACTTTTTATGAAGAAAGGATCCAGTGAGAGTCATCGTGTGGTCATGGATAGGACCCTGTCAATCTGGTTCACCACGGTGATTCTGGCACCTAGGGCTGTCTCTGGCCCACAGGAAGCCATCAAAATGAACGTGTTATCTGAATAAATGAAATGCCTTGAGAATTTGGGTCTGGCCTAATGAACTCATGTTTCTCATGTGTGCATGTGACGGACAGCTTCTGTTTATCCCTCTGGACCCACTCTCTGCTCTTCTTTTCTTGTCTCTGGGACTGGTGAGGCTAATCTACGCATATATCAATAGCTTCAGGTTGGGTACAGACAGGAGTAGGCACTATTTGAAATTTTAAGTATAGGGGCGGGGACAGTGAGGTCCCAGTATTTGTCCCTGGGATTCCCAACCTGCTGAATCAAAATGGACTTAATTCATCCATTGCTCTGATGAACAATAAAAATATTGCTAATAATAATGCTACTTGATGCTTATTGAGACTTTATTGGGTATTAAAATGTAATGGTAGCAAAACAGGATGGCAGTAGGATGTGACAGCCTGTATCTCACACTTGAACTGGGTAGCATGAAGATGTTTGCGGATGTCATCAGTTTCTTCAAAAGCCTCTCTTGATCTTTTATCATTCACATCATTCTCTTGAGACGTCCCTTCTCTCACGCTGCGGGTAGCCTTTGTCTCTTCTCTTGCTGACAGGTCGAGCTTTGCCAGATCCTGCTCTGTCAGTGGACTTCGTATGCTACTGTGAAACCTTCTAACATCACTGTCTTTAAGTCTGTCAAATCCTGAATCTTTTGCGGTATGTGTGATTTCATGAGCACCAACTTTACTCTCTGGGTTTCTCCAAACTTAGCCCAATTAGAATGTCGTAACGTGGTGAACTTCTGGCATTAAGTGGCCCTTGTTTCTGCAAGCTCAACTAGTATCCTGCTTCCTGAGCTTCCAGTATGTGAAAATCCACATGGCAGGGCTGGGGCTGGGGCTCAGTGGTAGAGCGCTTGCCTGGCATGTGTGAGGCTCTGGGTTGGATCCTCAGCACCACATGAAAATAAATAAATAAGACAAAGGTGTTGTGTCCATCTACAACTAAAAAGAAAATTCACACAGCACTTCAAAAACAATTTAGTTTCAATGCAAAAATTCTCTTTTAATAATGGAAAATAGGAAATGGCAAAGCCGAAATTCTTCCAGTAAGCAAACACTATGCAATTCTTGGTTTCTAGATCTTAAAGGGCATGGTCCTGCTTTGTTGGCTGCCCTTGTTTCTTTATTTCTTTTATTTACATATTTTCTCTAGAAAATTAAAATTTCAAACTACACAAAATCTAAAATCTAAGACCTTGAAGCCACTTCAAAGGGAATCAATGGATAATTAAACAGTATTCATAAATGTACTTTTAAAAGAATCTCAAGGTAATGACTTAGTTACATTTGGTTTTAATGCATAACAGTATTCGCCCTAATTACCAGGTTCATTATATTGATCAGTATATGAATTTCCTGATGAAATGGCAACTGTTTGGAAGTGCCTTTTATCATTTATTAGTGAAATGTGCGGTAACGAACCTTATTCATCCATTTTCACATTTATTTTAGACCAGGATGTTTGTCCCATTTCTACGCAGCTTACAGTTTTATAGGGCAGTTCTCTTGAGTATATCATCGGGTATGTTAATGGCAGTCGTATTCTAAAATATTCTTGAATTTGTTTGCTTTGGTAACACGTATAAGCTACATCTCATGCCTAACAATTGGCACATAATCATAGTCAAACTTACATAATTGTTGACAGCATCAATGTTTAACTTGTTTTCATGCTGTTTTTTCGTGGTGTTTGACCTGCACCTCTAATCTGAGAAGGCCCACTTGGACCCTTTATCTGGTCTGCTTTTTACTCTCCATTCTCAAGGGTTGTGCTGCAGTGTAGTGACAATTATTTTTGCAGGTGCTCACAGGATCCAGCTTTAAGTCATCATCTCTTCCACCCTCCAGGTTCAACATCCCCACTCCTTTCGTCCCCTAGTCCTCCATCAAAGAAATCAAGGTTCCTGTTGCTTCTTTCCAGAACAGGAGAAGGGAGGAAGATTTCTGATGGGGAGACTGGGAGAGACAAGGCATATCTGACAGTGACCAGTCACGGACACGGCAGTAGTGGGCGATGAGCAGGTCAAGGAAGACTATGCAGGGACTTAAGTCTTGCTTAGGAAATTTGATTTTTCCCCCTGTACTCAAAAGGGAGACAACAAGAAACAATAGCAGCATCAGAAAAGTATAGAACTGGGAATTAGCTTAATATGTGCAATGACATAAAGGTAAGGTAAGGTGCTGATAGAAGAATAATTGAAGGGAAGATGGGGGCCCAGGGTGGTCAGGAAGGGAAGGAAGGCTACAGGTGGAGAGAAGAGTAGGTTGTACCCAAGGAGGAGGAGATGGCACCAGAAATCAGTTTAGGAGGAATGAATAAGCAGGATAAAGGATAATAAATAAGTTGGTGGTCAGAGGGACATTTCAGATTTGGGGGTTTGAGAAGACCCCAGGAGTCATTGGTTTAAGGTTCATGGCAAATACCATTGAAACAGATGACGACAATAAACCGGAAGGCTATGGGTTTGGTGTGGTTGTTATTGGAGACGTCGCTGTTACATTACTGAGGATGTCACAACTGGGCAATCTCAGCATTCAGAGTGGAAGGCAATCCTCAATATTTGGAGAGAGTCACCCCTCTGTACCTTTGTTTCCCCATCTGTAAAATGGAGGTAATGGTGATAACAATTGTCTCACGAGGTTATCATAAAGATTACATGAAATCTTTGCAAAGCCCTTTATACACCCTAAAGTATGTAAAGCAGGAAGAATAGAGCCTAGCCCATAGCAAGTGCCCAGTCACAATTAGCCATTATGTATTTCCTCTGATATATGGATGCTAATCCACAATACAGTGGGGGTGGGGGATAAAACAGAATAGAAGTTCAGTGGAGTAGACAAAAGGGGAATGAAGGGAAGGAAGGAGGGATGGGGTAAGGAAAGAGAGTGACATAACATTCCTATGTACATATGTGAACATACCACAGTGAATCTCCAATAAAAAAGACCTTGTCTCTAAATTTTTTTCACACTTGTGATAACAGCTTCAAGATATGAATTTTGGGGAGATATAATTTAGTCCATAAAAGGAGAAAGGGTCATTGTGTTCTACTTTGTAGGCTGTCATTTCTGAGAAGAACTTGGTTCTTGAAATGAAGGGTAGATTTCCTTAAAGGACTATTTTTTTGGTATTTTCTCTGTCTAATGTGTACACACATAAGCATATAAATACACGTGGAAGATCTAGAATAGAAATATCTGGGAGCAGTAGGCAGGTAAAATCAATAATCAGTAAATTCAGTAACCCATAAGATGAAAATTAGGGGACATTAAGACTATGAGAAATAAAAAGTGATGCATAATTTAAAAAAAATTAACTATTTTAACTCAGAGGAGGTGTACTTACTTGCTTAAGGTACTGGGTACTGAATCCAGGTCCTCCCACAGGCTAGGCAAGCATTCTACCCTCTGAGCCATATCCACCAGCACAAACCCCACCTTTATATAGCACAACAATCATTGGAATATGAGGCAAATTTTTGGCAATGGATTGAACTTCCAAAGTGATTGGAGGAATGACAGCTGTCTAGAGGACTTGACCCATGGCCTGGACTCTGGAAGACAGTGATGAGAGAGGCAGACTGGGATGCAGACATGATGGGCATGTGGAGCCCCAACTTGTTTATGCAGAAATGACAGATTCAGATGTAAATATCTGTGTATTTTCTACTCTTGGAATTAACCTTAAAATTCTTAATTCCAATTGTATTTGTTTTTTGTTTGTTTGTTTGTTTTGTTTTGTTTTGTTTTGTTTTTAAACCGGGGATTGAACTCAGGGGCACTCAACCACTGAGCCCCAGCCCGATTTTGTATCTTATTTAGAGACAGGGTCTCACTGAGTTGCTTAGCACCTCACTTTTGCTGAGGCCAACTCTGAACTTGTGATCCTCCTGTCTCAGCCTCCCGAGCCACTGGGATTACAGGTAAGCACCACCGCACCTGACTCTAACTGAATCTTGATCCTCATTTAATTTGACTTTGGATTTTTGAGTTCAGTTTCTAGCTTACTTTTCACTTATCCTACTGGTTGCAACTCCTGTTTCTTTTGGAAATGATTTGGTGACCCCGCACCCCTGCCCCGCATTTTGATGGGTTTACCCACACACCTATCTAAAGATGAAAAGTTGGATGCTGAAGTTTTATTT
Organism: Glaucomys volans; assembly: GCA_020662805.1. Taxonomy (NCBI): domain Eukaryota; kingdom Metazoa; phylum Chordata; class Mammalia; order Rodentia; family Sciuridae; genus Glaucomys; species Glaucomys volans. The sequence goes on along the minus strand of JAJEJO010051161.1, from coordinate 66,831 downwards.
GGAAGTAATCTTGGCAGATACACCTCTAAGGAGGTGAGGAAGGCAGGATTGGGTAGAGGGAGGAGCTGAGATGAAGTCAGGCTCTACTTAAGCCTCAGCCAAACTGATGGGGGCCCTGAATATGGGGTGGTCCCAGAGAGTTGTCCAACTGAGGTCACAGAGCCAAATGTTTGTATGCCAGTATTGGCCAGTCTTTGACTGTTGCTCCCTGGGAGTGGACATCAACCTGGGTGAGGTCATTCCCTGAGGATGCAGGAATATCTCAGTGATGGATGCTGCTGAGGACATTCCTTAGCTGACATTCCCAGCAGATGAGGGATAGGTGTATCAACTCCAGAGGGTAGTCCTGGATGGACAACTACATTCCCCACCACCCAGTTGACCCTAGTTCCTTTAGAGTACAGTAATAATTGATGAGAAGAGATGGAGGGAAAGAGAGAGAGAACCAAACAGGGAAGGTAGGAAAAGATGGAAGTCATTTTATACTCGCTTCATGATTTTGCCCATAGATGCCCACAAGAGGCAAGACCCTAAACATCAGAGAACTGAGGCTGGTGGAATAATGTGGGAATCACCTTGACGGTCCCTATAAGAAGGAAAAGGAGATTGTATATTCTATACCACTCTCTGTCCTTATCAGCCCACTCACAGGTAATGTTTAATATCTACAAGGTCATGTCCCATTTGGCAGCACTACTGTGAAATTAAAAAGAAATTGATCGACATATCAGATGGATGCCTACAAGGAGGAAAATGAGCTATGGGTCATTATTGAGAATTAAGGGGGTTATTATGACAGAACTATCACCTCCTAGCTGGAGTAGAGCAGGTACTTTTATAGGAGAAAGAGCAGTGTGTTCTTCCATTAGGAGCATTTTTTTAAAGAAAAGAGCTTGGTTAAATATTTAATTAAAGGAGATACAGGAAAATGTGTAAGTCTGAGAGGAGGAAACAATGGCCACTCTGTTGTCATACATGGAATATTGGGACGCCTGATATGAAAGTCTGGGCTTTACTGTCAAGTTTCTAGAAATAACATCAAAGGAGCTGTTTTATACCTACTTTAGAGAGTGATTGTCTCTCCAGCAGGTTTTGTGACTCTTTCTGGGGTGATCATAGCGCCCGAAATGTGCTTCTTCCATCACAGGAACCTGAAGATCTCTTTTTTTCAGAGCAATTATTTGAATAGTTTCCCTCAACAGCCTGGAGAATTGTTGATTCCAAAGCCAAAAAGCAAAAGCCATTGAAGACTCCTGTTCATTCACTGGGAAAATTTCTAAGCGATGGCAGTTCTCTTTTTCCCTGGAAGAGAATAAAGGAAGAGAGCAAATGTGTTCAAGAGAATCTTCAGACACATCCCTCTCCAGGAAAGTGTGCATTTTCCTCTAAATGTGCCCGTTTCCTCAGTTGTAAATTACAGTCAGAAAAAGAAATAAATAAAGAGAAGCTGGCCTTTCCCAGGTTGATGAGATCATGCAGTCTTTCTTGATGAAAAATTCCCTGCTCAACGTCTGATTTGCTGCTAATGATAATAAGGTCATCCAAGTGCACAGCTGTTGGGTTTCCATGGCACACACAATGACTGATTAAAATTACCTAGCCAAGCCATGCAAGTGGGCTATTACACTGGTGGGAGATTTGTGCCTGGAATGAAGCCTTAGGCTTCATTGATAGGAGCTGGTTAGTCAGCCTGCTGTTAATTAGCAAGGGAAACCTCTCCTGTTTTAAATAATTTATATCTGCATTCCAAAGTAAATAATAGAAGGAGTTTAATAAGGAGGAAGCATTACTGCTCACCAGGAGGTCTTTTCCAAACATAAATTACCAGCACAAAAAGAATCTGGATTTGAACAGTTTGCCCCCTGACAAAGCTCAGCCGGATTGATCGACTCCTCTGATGAGATTATTTAACACTTAACTGAAATTAGTTAATCTCCTAAACTAGCTATAAAGACAAGGTGGTACTTTTACATCTTTGGTGAGCAATAGCATCAGAATTTGTTTTGTTTTCATTCTATATTTTTAGGAAAATGAAATGCACCCTTTACTTAGATCCTACATCATTCCTTTGTGTGCTGTGGTTGAAATAGCTAGCAAAGCCATTGAAATAAGTGTCATTTGTATTGAATGGGAAAAATGTAGATTGATGCCATTCATATATAAATAATAAATTCTCTGAACATATAAAATATTTCTTGAGTTGCATTAATGCACATTTGCATTTCTCTTTAATAGGAAACAGCTGTTGTATTTTTCATTTTATGGTGTTTTAAAGAGAAGAGGAGGGTCGGGAACCAACATGAATCACGCAACCCCGTTACATTTCATTATAGACAATATCACATTAATTCCCGTCGCTCCTGAGTCTGATGGAGAACAGAAACTTGCTTCATTTTTAAACCCCTGAAAGTTAACATAGAAACTTTAACATAAGCATTTAAATTATCAACTTGGAATGAGAGAGGGAGTCGGCTCTGATATGCATCAGCCTAGCTGCACCACTCTGAATTTAGGAGCTGGAAAGGTATAGAATGTACTTACATAAATCAAATCATCCTGGTGAAAAGTCACCATGTAAATCCCCATTTCTCACCTGGCGTTCTCATTTGGGTAGGAGAATTGATTTTCTTAGCAAGAGAATCAAGCTACCCACTTCTCCTTTCGCTAACATAGTTTTTTTTTTATAATTATGCAAACTAAATTTCAGTCCTCTTCCTTATCATGGCCTTGGGAAATAAAAATCTGGCTGGTTAAACATGGCCAGTGTTTTTCATTGTTGTTCGATAACCTGCCTTCCACATGTATAACAATAACTGAACCAAGAATTTTTTTTTCTGATGTCTCAGCTGAAAATCAAATTAATTTTCAGTCAATGTAGATTTGTGACTTCCTATTTTCAGTGAAAGATGATTCTGAGGGAACACTTTAAGAAGACACTTTTCTCCTCCTTCCTTTATCCTCTCTTTCCTGATTCTATGCTTTGTCACTAAATCCTAGTGGGAGAAAACCACTGCATTTCAGAATCAGATATATGTAGCTTAAAATTTTGACTCTGCTTTCTAACTGCGTTATGGACTTTGACATACTAAATGGACTCTCTGAGCTCCAGGGTTTTCGTTTTTTTAAATGAGAATACTAATCATTGCCTCCCAAGATCATTATAAGTGTTGAAGGAGATAATCTGAGTAAAAACGCCAGCCGTGAGGCCTAGAATCCAGTGGGAGCTCTCAGGTGGTGGTCATCCCTCTCCTCCCTTTCCTTTCCCCTCACTTCCTAGCTCAAAAGACAGTGGCTTGGCAATTGACAAGGACTCTCTCAATGGCAGGCTGAGTGTCTCCCATAGTTTCATAAGCTATTGTAGGACATCTTCCGACAGAAGACAAGTTGCTGCCACTATGGACATGACAGCATCCCTATTTGTATGGAAATGTCATCCTCAGGCCCATCGTGTGGGCACATCGTGTGTTGAAGGTAAGTCATAGAAGACAGCCTGGAAGCAGGGGGATCCTGAAGTTCTCCTCTGATATTCAAGGGCAGGTACCATCCTTATTATGGTTTAGGTATGAGGTATCCACCCATTGTGTGGGATAATTCAAGAGCGTTTAGAGGTGAAGTGATAAGACTCTAAGGGTCTTAATGTAATCAGTGAATTAATCCACTTAAATGAATCAGTTGGGTGATAACTGTAGGCAGGAAAGGGTGTGGTTGGAGGAGGTGGGTCACTGGGAGTGTGTCTTTGGGGTACATATTTTCTCCCTGGTAAGTGGATCTTTCTCTCTCTCTCTCTCTCTCTATCTCTCTCTCTCTTCTCTCTCGGTTTCCTGGTGGCCATGTCCTGTGCTGCTTTCCTCCTCCAGTCTTCCACCATGATGTTCAGCCTCTCATTGGTCCCAGAGCCAAGGAGTTGGCCATCTTTGGTTTGAGACTTCTAAATGCGTGAGCTCCAAGTAAACTTCCTCTTCTAAAATTGGTCTTGCCAGGTCTTTTGGTCACAGTGGAGCAAAACCTGACTAAAACAATCCTAGTCTTAGGGTAGAGTTTCTGAGTCTCTTTTAAAGCCCCCAGGAGTGAGACTTGGAAAGTCCCATGACTGGAAACCAAATAAAAGAGTAGCAATCTGCCTGCCTGGGGCATGGCTCTGGTCAAAACCAGAATATTCAGAGTTCACAGCATCACGACCATATGCCAGCATTCAGAGGCTGAAAATATTTTATTCTTATAAATGACTGTACAGTGCAGGGAGAATTCCCCATTTTATCATCTCAAGTCTCAAAACTCTGAGGCTGTGAGGATTAAATGTCTAATTTTATGAACAGGAAGAAAGCTCAGTGCCATGAAACCAGCACAGAACTCTCAGCCTCTCTGTAGTGGGAGGTGGTGTGAGAAATTGCATGTTTGGACTCTAGAATCATACAGTCGCTCAAATCCCAGCCCTGGCACTTCCTCACTGAGTGTTGTTGAGCACAATGGTTATTTGTCTTGCCTGAACTTTAACTTATTTTCTGGTAAAAAATGGCAATAATTTTATAGGATTGCTCTGGAGATTCAGTGAGCTAGATAATGGGCCAGTTGTTCAAGCCAAAATCTATTCTCAAACTCTTCATTCTTCTTCCTTCTTCCCAAACTTCCAAACCTACTCCTCCTCATCTCAACAAAGGGTACCTGTGTTGGTCAGATTCTCACTGCTTTGACCAAGATATGAAGTGTCTGCCTTTGCTCATGTGTAAGACAATGCTAGAATGTTCAGATGTGAAGTGATTAGGTTATGAGAGCTATCACCTAATCAATGAATTATTCTACTGATAGGGATTAACTGGGTAGTAACCGCAGGCAGGCAGGGTGTGGCCAGAAGAGGTGGGTCTTTGGGGGTTTGCCTTTGGGGTTTATATTTTGTTCCTGGTGAGTGCAGTCTCTCTCTCTGCTTCCTCATTCCATGCTCTGAGCCACTTTCGTCCTCCATGCCCTTCTGTCATGATGTTCTGCCTTACCTTGGACCCAGGGCAATGGAGTCAGCCATCTATGGACTGAGACCGCTAAAATGGTGAGCGCCAAACAAATTTTTCCTCCTCTAAAATTGTTCTTGTCAGGTCTTTTGGTGACAGGGACAAAAAGTTGACTAAAATCACCTGATACAACTTGAAGGAGGAAAGCTTTATTTTGGCTCCTGGCTTCAGAGGTTTCAGTCCATGGTTGCCTGGCTCCATTGCTCAGGGCCTGAGATGAGGCAGAACATCATGGCAGAAGGATATGACATAGGAAAGCTGCTCAGCTCATGGCAGCTGGGAAGCAGAGAGGTAGAGGGAAAGGGAGAAAAGGGAGGAGAAAACCCTTCTAAGGCATGCCCAGTGACCTACTTCCATCAGTTGGTCCCACCTCCTAGTCTTCCTTTCAGTGGTTCAGGCCCTCATGATCCAATCACTGCCAAAAGCTCTGCCTCTAAACATATGAGCCTTTGGGGACATTGCAGATCCAAACCAGAACAGTGCCCCTCCCACCCATTCCTTGTTCAGGTCAGTAACTTGATGTCATCCTTAATTCCTCTTTGCCCCCTTATCCCTCTCTCCCTACTCCAACCCACAAGTCTCTCGATTCTGCCTCCAAAATACTTCAGAAATCTGTTTACTAGTCTCCATTTCTGCCTCCAAACCCCATAATATCACTGGTTGACTATAGTTGCTTCTAATTTTGCTCGTGCCCCCCAAAGTCTATTTTCCAGATTGCAGCCAAAGTGGCCTTTTGTAAGTCATATCATGTGACTCTAGTGCTTTTGATTGCTTCTCACTGCACATGGACTTGAAACCAGACTCTCCTCATGGCTGTGCCTACCACTCAGACCAGTCAGACCATATCGTTTCTCCTACCTTTCCTCCTCTTGTTCCTCACCCCATCAAACTGATCATCTCAGAACTTTGAATGTGCTGCTTCCTCTGGTTGGGATGCTTTCTCTCTCATCTTTAGATTTCAGAGTTGAAAAACAAAGCTCAATAATATATAACTTCGTAGAGGCCTTCCTGATCTCCCTGTTTAATGTAGATCCCTGCCCTAGTCATTGTGAAATTACAAAAAAAGAGTGTTTTAAAAATAATTCTATTAATTAAAATTAAATAGAACAAATTCAACTTTCTCTTTTTTAAAAAGAATTTCAGTTGTCGATGGACCTTTATATATTTATATGTGGTGCTGAGAATCAAACCCAGTGCCTCACACATGCTAGCCACAAGCCAGCCCTCAACTTTCTCTTTTTGTAGAAACTTTTTTGTTCATGTACAGAACATGTAACTTTTTGCCTTTATTGTTTGTATCACAAAAACTATTCAAATGATGATATGTAGACACCAAGGTGTGTCTGGATGTGATTCAGGATCTTACCATGCTGTGAGGTATCAGGCAGGAGATGCCAAGTCAGCTCGAATCCAGGATGTTAGCCTTCTATTTCAACCAGAAAGCTACATTTTCTTCTGTTTTACCTGGTGAGGTTCTGTAAGAGATTACTTTTGGCAAAAGTTTGAAAATTACAATTCTCATTACCCTTGTTAAATTTTCTGCTCAGATCCTATAAGGACAGGATTTACGTCTGATTCATTTTTCCATCTCCATACTACCTGATTCAGCAGAAGACACTCAAACATTTCTGATTGGTTAAATGAGGGAGTTAAGCTGGGGATTCTAGGCTTAGCCTCCAGACTCTGCACTGAATAGTCCTAAGCACAGTTATTGAGACTCTTTTGCAATTGATTCCTGACTCGTCAGAGTGGAAGCCTTTCCCCACATCCTCATCACTGTCAGTATTAGCATACGTGAAGTTGATGGCTTTTTCTTCTCCGTAAATTACTCTGTCAATTATTTGAGTTTTGATTTACAGTTTGGCTTACCTTTTCTAATCTGTTTACACTTCCTAACAACCTTCCATTCATCCAGTTCTCCCTCCAGAGAGTTTAACCAGATTGGCCAATTAGCACTTCCTTTTGAACAAATACAGAAATAGTTCACTCTGCTCAAGTATGGAGGGCACATTACAGTGATGAGATAAATCAGAACTTCCCTATAGATTTTCTTTACCTGGAGAGAGCGCATCACTGGAAGCAGTTACATCAATAATAATAACGTGCACACAGGCATATATTTCATGTTGCTCTTTCTCCTGGGAGCTTTGATTTCTCCTTGGAGTCAAGGACTGTGTTCTCCCATGAGATTTCTCAATCTGCCAGGAGGTTAGATGGGTTATGTTATTTAATAGTTTGAATACATGCACATCTTAGCATGGAGTGGGTTTAGACAAAATCACAATGTCTGATAGCTGTTCCATGCCTCCATTATAAGATTATTAAAATTTTCTATTATTATCATATGCTCTAAGAGACAGAACTTGATCTACCATCTTTCCATGTTCCACATGGTTCTGACCTCTCTGCTAATGAGCTATTTAAATACATTGGGTGTTAATTCTAAGCACGATCAATATATTAAAGAGTTAATTTATTCTAAATAATGGGTATCACATTTTACTCCTTAGCTCTTTTATTTATAGAGATGCTCACCATGTCTCCTAATGAATTAGTGGTTTTGCTGGGACATTAACCTGTCTTTGTTTAACTAAGGAACAATGATCAAGTTGGCTTTTGATGTACCAGTGATTTATAGCTGTGCAGGTGATGGTAGCAACATCCAACTCTGATGTTCTTTTGTCGAGAATAATTCCAATGTAATATTTCAATTTACTTTTCACTAAAGCATTCAATTTGGATTTAAAAGGCAGTCAATATAGGTTAATAAAACAGTGTCAACCCATCACTAATGAACTGTTCTTGTAGAATAGCACTGCCCTGCTTACCATGAATTGTCTTAGATTGACATCCCACTGCTCTGGGTGCCAGCAAAGAAGATATGGGAATGGACACTAGTGCCACATACCAAGGAATGCTAAATATGGATGGCTTGCATGGCAGTCTGCTATTTATTCTGTCTGTGTCAATGCCCTGGTGTGTGGGGACCCAACATTTAATTAAGACACAGTATATAATCTAGTAGGACAGTCATGAAACTAGCTAATAACAGTCCAAGAGTGGAAATAAGTACCCTTGAAAGTCTAGACAAGATGTGACAAGACTCCAGAGGGAGAAGAGCTTTCTTTCCTTTGGGGGTCGAGAAAGGCTTTACAGATGGTATGGCATTGGAACAGGACATAAAGAAGATCTCTGAGGAGGGTAGAACATTTTTAGCAGTGTATTGGTTTTCTGTTGCTGCTATAACAAAAGACCACAACCTTGGTCGTTTAAGCAGTACCCATTTATTATCTCATGGTTTCCATGGATCAGAAGTGTAGCAACTGAGCATGACTCAGTTGGTTTTTTTCTGAGGTTCTCTGGGGAAGAATCCACTTCCAGGTTCATTCAGGTTACTGACAGAATTCAGTTCCTTAGGGTTGCAGGGTCAGGTCCCACTCTCCCTACTACCTATCAGCTGGGAGACTCTCTCACCTCCTTAAGATCCCTCTATCCCCCATTCCATTACCTTTTCATCTCAAATCTCTGCCTTCTTCTATTGCATCTCTCTGACTTGGCCCCCAAAGAGAACTCTGTGCTTTAAAGGGCTAATTTGATTCAACTGGCCCAGCCAGATAGTTCAAGATAATCTATCTTCAAATCCACAACCTATATCATATTTGTAAAGGCTCTTACAAAGTCTATACATGGCAAAGATTTTGCTATGTAATATAACCTATCCACAGGTTCCAGGAATCAGGAAATGGATCTGTTTGGAGGCCATTATGCCTAATACAACAAAGGAGGCCAGTGAAAACTGAAGAGCAACTCAAGGCAGTGGTGAGGAGTCGGATACGTGCAGAGGGATGGGACAGGAAATGGAGCTGGTGAGGCAAATTAATCCCCCCCCTTCCGTGTGTTCCCATAACACTTTACTAAGCCTATTAAGGATCAATTCAGATATATTGAGTTGTCTTCCCATTTGCCTCTTGAGGCCAGAGACCTCAAGACAGGGCTCCTCCTGTCTTAACTAAATGCTACTTGACCACTGTTACCATCTCAGTGAGTTTGTAGCATTCAGCAGGACTAGATCTAATGGTATAACAGCTTGGGGTTAAATAGGGCAGTTTGACTTTGAAAATCAACTGCACTGGATTGTGGTTGGTCTACTTCATATAACCTTTCCGAAGCTCAGCATCCTCAACTGCAAAATGGGGACGGGAAAACTCATGGTTGTGTAGATTACCTGGGAGAGCGTAGGGAAGTGCTTGGTACTTAATTATCAACTTAATTTATGAAAATGCATACAAGTTCTCAACCCTTTTTCAAAATGATTGTAGTCCATGGGAACCAACTAAATCAATGAGTATTGGTTGCACCAATGGAATTCACACGTATCTGAAATAAGAACAGATAGAAATGCAATGACAACTGGGACTCTACTGGCAGGACTCATGGCCAGTCCCATTGCTCCCCACTTTCTTCCACTCTTCCTCCCTCACTGAACAGGTGCCTCTTTCTCCATGCTGGAAAGGTGTGGACCAGACTCAGTGTGTCAGGGTTTCTCCTCCCACCTGAGGGATTCCCTGCTCCAGCCTGAAGTGATCACTTCTCTTCTATAAACTTTTTACTTTTGATTAGCAATTGGCCATATGCAGCCTTGTGATATGGCTTCTCTTATTATTTAACTTTAAAATGGTTCTATCTCATCTCCTAAATGGCTCTTAAGGGCTTCTTTTCACTCATTCAAACACATTTTTTGAGTACCTTCTATGTTTTAGGCCCCGGAGAGGTCATGGGATTGGAATAGAAATAGTTCAGTTCCTCCAGTTGACTATCTGGTGCTGAAATCATCAGGCATCATCATCAGTTATGATCAGCGTGGCATGATGTGACAAAGGAAGGAAAGGTGTTTGTAGGAGTCCAAATAATAGGAACTCAAAGCAAAAGTATGTATATATACCTATATGTGTGTGTGTTTGTGTGTGTGAATTTTTGTCCATAGTACCTTGTACTTAGGAGGTACTCAATAAATATTAATAGATTGAAATTGTTTACAATCTTACCCTGGCCTTGGAAACTCAATATAGTTGAAAATAGGCCACGTGGAGGTTGATATTTCTCAAAGTCAGGCTCTATCAGCTATCTGCCAGGAACACGTGGAGACAATGACCTCTCCCCGTTCCCAGTTGGTACCCTCAGAGTTTTGCTCTCTAGGCATGGCCCAGGTCTGCCTGTCCATGATCTCCTTCTTGCCCTGACAACAGCTTAACCCAATGACCCAAACCAAAATACGTACTTGAAGATCTACTCATGCAGGCAGAGACCTCCTTATTTCTGTTGCCTGGTTCTCCTGGTTTTAATCTTCATCTTTGCTAATATTGACTTTAAAAATGTAGATCTGGCCAGGTGCCATAGCGCACACCTATAATCCTAGAGACTCAGGAGGCTGATGCAGGAGAATAGCAATTTCAAGACCAACCTCAGCAACTTAGCGATGTCCTAAGCAACTTAGAGAGAACCTGTCTCAAAATTTCAAAAAATATATATATTAAAAAGGGCTGTGGGGGGCTGGGAGTGTAGCTCAGTTGGTAGAGTGCTTGCTTCACATGCACAAGGCTTTGGGTTCAATCCCCAGTACCACCAATAAAATAGATAAATAAATAAATAAATAAATAAAATAATTATGGAAGGAATTAATTTCAGTAGCCACTGAAATAAGGACAAGCCGTCTTTGGTTTTCCTTCATGATTGCACTGACGTTCTGATTGTTTTGTGAAGGATTGAGGGAGAGGTCATGGGCACCTTCAGAGGGTCACAGATGGACACCTTTGCAGGCCACAATACCCTAATAGAGGTCTTTTATGTATGATGCTCATTTAATATTAAGAATCTCTCAGAGGCATCCCCTAAAACGTTCACTCTTTCCCCGCGAGACCCAGAACATCTTCCACATAGATCCAAGGACAGTGTGCCTTCCAGTTCCCCTCCAACCAGCCAGTGTTCTTTAGAAGCAGGTGATGAAGGCGGAGGAGAGAATTATGTTACTCTGATCTTTTGCTCTTGACAACCTTCCTATGTGTGATGAAATATAAATAGTATAAACCATGATTCACTATTAAACCTGAAAGAGAAACGACACTGAGATTCATAAATTAATGTTAAATGTATTTTCTGCAGTGATTGCAGGATTAGGGAGAGTCACTCACCTGTAGTTAGCAATGACAAATGATCTTGGAAGAATCATGTTATTCAGTTTTCAGTAACAATATCAAGAAAAAATATTAAAAAATACTTTATAAAATCATGAATGTAACATTTGGTAAAGTGAGCTTTTTTTCCCAGTGCCTTTTTAAGACAATCACATGGCCCCATAATTACCTGAACTTCTTGACATACTAATTAACTCTGATTTAAAACAGCCATTATTTTTAGAGTTAAGCTTAGTGAACATTGTCTAATATTATTATGCGACCATTAATATGACTAGGGAAAAATGAGATAAGAAAAAGAAGAAGGCAGTAATTAAGATGAGTAATTTGGTAACAAAGTTGAACTAAAGCAGGTTGGTGACTCCTTAGCAGGTGATAATGTACGTTATTAGCATAATTTATCTTTCAAACTAAAAGACTCTACTTATCCCCAGGCCTCTCTGTGTTCGATTTTTATTTTTATAGTTATTGGTAAATGGAGTGAGATTTCAGAAGAAATCCAGAGAACTCATTACTTGACAAGTTTCAGGAACTTTGACCCCTGAATGTTTTGGGAAACTAAACATTTGGTATTTTACCAATTAGTAATAAGTGGGGGTGAGGTTCAGAAGGCACTTAATGGTGGTGGTGGGGGGAGATATTTTGGGTAGTATAAAATAGAACCCAAGGCAAGAATTTTTTCTTTTTCTTTTTGAAAAGTCTGAACAAGAAGCTATCAGCCAGGGCAAGACCATACCGTGAGAAGTTGATGAAATCCTGAATATCTGCCATGACTGAAATCAACATTCCTCACCGACTTGACATGCAGTACGTTTCTTGTATTGAGGACACCCCTCCGAACATAAAAGAAGAAATCAAGCAATCTGAATATTTTCTTTGCATGTTTCACCATGTGGATGTGGATATAAAATCATTCATTCAATCAATACATTTGAGTTTTATTCACCAAGGGATAAGACAGACAAAATCCCCGCACTCAGGGAGCCTACTATGCAATGACTGGAATAAAAAAAAAAATCAGTAAATGCAAACAACAAAATATCAGATGGTAGTAAGGGTGGTGAAGCAAAAACAGAATGTCACAGAGCTTAAGTGGAAAACAGCTTTAGATAGTGACTGCAGGGAGGTGGTATTTAAGCCAAGACCTAAATAAAATGAATAAGTAAGTGTATTAGTCAGTTTTTCCTTACTATAATAAATATCTCAACTTTATAAATAAATCAACTCGTAAAGAAAAAAGGTTTATTTGGCTCGTGATTTTGGGGGTCTCAGTCCATGCTCAACTGATGCTGTTGCTTTGTGACTGGCGGCACATCATGGCGGGAGCCTGGGGTGGAGACACTTGATTACCTCATGGCTGAGAAGGAAGAGGGAGAGAGGAAGAGACCAACATCCTACAATTCTCTTCAAAAGCACACCCACAGTGACCTGAAAACTCATGGGGCCCCACCTCTTAAAGGTTCCGCAGTCTTCTAGTAGTTTCAAGCTAAGGACCAAGTTTTTGACACATAGGATTTTGGAGGACTGTTTCAGATCCAAGCAGGTTCTAGGAGCAGAATAGCCCAGGTAGTAGGGATGCAGAGCCTCCAGGCAGCCATGACCTTGGTGTGTTAAGGAGCAGAGATGGGCAAAAGGTAAGAGCCCTTTCTGTGAGGGGTAGTGGTGCAGATTGAGATCTCAGAGGAAGCAGGGCAGATGGTCAGGACTTGGTCCAAGTTCATGGAAAGCAGAGAATGGTGTGATCCAACATCTATGATTAAAACTGTCTGCTGGGGAAGAACTAGTTAGGAGACTAAGATGGCAGCCTCGACTGAAGAACCGAGAATAGAGAGGGAAAGAGGTGAAGGGTTAGGACACACCTCAGAGCCAGAGTTCATGATTCTTGCTCATGAAGTGAATGTCAGATGAGAGAAAGAGAGAAGTCAAGGGCGACCCTTAGGTTCTGGACTTGAACACCAGAGTGCAGTGCTTGTTATGGAAATGGGGGTGCTGGGAGAAGAGCACAGTAGGTAGAAATGAAGAGTCTTGTTTTTTTTCATGTTAAGATTTGGATGCTGTATGTACCACTTTTTGAAGTGGGTTCTCAGACTGCCGGTATCTCTTAGGAATAGGTTTGGTTTTCGGTAACAACAGAACAGATAAGGACTGTTTTTTTCACATTAAAGGCTTCTGCAGAGACAGATGGTCCTGAGCTGGTGCTCAGTCATGCCATCATAGACCCAGGCTCTTTGTAATTCTCTATTATGTCATCCTTAATTGCCTGTGGTTATTTGATAGTGGCTATGGCTCCAGACCCCAGTGTCTGCACTGAAGTTGCTTAAGTCAGAAAGAAGTAGCAAGTGTGGTGCCAGAAATATTTATCACTTTTTAATTAAGAGAGCAAAAGCATTTGACCTTTTGCTTTTGGAGACTGGCTGATTTCACTTAGCTTGAGAGTCTCCAGTTCCATCCCTTCACCAGCAAATGCCATAAGTTCATTCTTCTTTATGGCTGAGTACTATTCCATTGTGTATATATACCACATTTTCTTTATCCAGTCATCTGTTGAAGGGCACCTAGGTTGGTTCCATAGCTTGGCTGTTGTGAATTGAGCTGCCATAAACACTGATGTGTCACTGTAGTATGCTGATTTTAAGTTCTTTGGATTTATACAGAGGAGTGGGATAACTGGGTCAAATGGTGGTTCCATTCCTAGTTTTTTGAGGAATCTCCGTACTGCAGTCAAATATAACTAAAATGAATGAATGAATGAATAAATAAATAAATAAATAAATAAATAAATAAATAAATAGAGTGAACATTTCCTTAGCAGTTTTCATTGAAGGCTTCCATGGATTCTCACTGAGGGGCACTGTGTCACTTGGCAACTGCTAGCTGCAAAGGGGTATGGGAAGAGAATATCCAGCTGACGACCTATACAAAATTGGGATTAGGTTAGCTTGGAAGGAGGAGCACTTGAGACAGGCACATCTCAATATCTTCCACTCCACAAGATGTCAATGTAGAAGGTCATGTCTGGAGGCTGATGGTACCCATATTCTAAAACAAGCTGAGACTGAATAATAGCTGGTGTAGACAACAAGCATAGTCCAATAAAGGACTGGGCAGGGATTCCTTTTCCTCCTCAATTCTTAAAGAACACTATTCCACCACTGACCTCATGACAGATTAACAGAGGCAATAACTATGGGCCACCTGTCTTAGGAGGCTGCCCCTATAGCATCTCTCTAAGGCATAAATTAGCTTCTTAAATTGGAATAATGAGAGATACCTTCACTTTCTAAAAATCGTATTTTCCTTGATTTGAAGACCTGTGCATCCCTGAGGTCAGGATGGTTCTTGAAAACTTAGCTCTCTCCAATCACCGGGTGAGATCCTTGTTCTGCACCCCCTTTGACCCCCCAGGTCTCTCCTGTCAGGCTTACTCTGCCGCGCTCATCACATGGATCAGAACAAGAATAGTTGGCAGCCCCGGTTATCCTGAGCTCGGGCACAATGCGATGTGTCACTCTCCATTATGGGAATTATCATTAATTATTAACAGGAACATCTTTGACATGATGCATTGTCTACGTTGTCACTGCCAAGAATGGGATGGTGATTAATGGGTGTCCCTTGGAAGGAATACAGCAAAGTGCAACGTAGAAAAGGAAACTCAAGAGTTTAGAAAAAAGGCATAGAATATATCAACTACCTTGGATTCTTTCTCTCTGAACACATGCACACATAGACCCAGGCTGAAAAAACGGTCATTTGCCAAGCTGAAAAATGAAATTAATATTAGTTTTAAAAATCCAGGCAACAGGCCATTTAGGTTGCTGCTTTGTTTTCATCTAATCCTGTGAGCCTGGTGTTCTACAGCCAGCCTGCCTTAGGATAGCTAATCTTTGGAGCTATCTGCTTCCTGTTTGTACTTCAGTATATGTTTTGAGGGTAACCTTTCATAAGTGTCTAGGTCTTCCCTGGAGGTATGCCATTCCCCTGGAACTTCCCAACCTAGCACCTAATGAATGCATTAGAGCAAAGCTTCTCGAGGTAAGCAGTCTGGAGGCAGTGTGGGGGCTTAGTCATGCTATCAAGAACCCAACCTTCTTCTAGACTCTGCTTCACCATTTTAGGCCATTTGGCTTCCTGTCTCACAGTTGTAACTATGGTTGCAGTATGGATGCTGTGACTCCAGAC
>JAJEJO010051161.1:0-51355 GCA_020662805.1 Glaucomys volans | reverse complement strand
TTTTAATCAAGAAAAAATATTCCCCAGAAATGGCCAAACTGTAAGGAAATCTGTGAAAAGGTATTTGGTTCAGTAGATCTGGAGTTCTAGAAACTAGAGCATAGAGAGAGTAGGCAGATGTCTACCTGTGGGGAGCCATCCATGTTTAGCAGAATCAGGCTTTGCTGGGTCTTGGGATACAGAGGTCTGACTCCCAGGAACTGGCAGTCGTGAGAGATTATTTCAGACAGACAGGAAGTAGGTGGGCCCATCCAGAGGTGGCTCATCATCTGAGGAAATGCTAATTCTCTAAGCGAATGGCTTCCCTAACTCCACTCCATCCTGTTCTTCACAGAAGAAGCCCCTTCCCATCTGGGCCCCTTTACCTGTGGGACTAATAAAGGTGAAGGTGGGCATCTCCTTCTTTTTGGATGGAGGCCCAGATCTGGCATGGCCCAGTCTGCCCCACCCGCTACCATTTGAAAAGATTATTGGCTCTTGAGTTTATTTGATTAGATGAGTTTTTTGGTGACTACTTGACAGCCAGCACCATCCTCCTACAGAAACTCTCCCTCATCCACACGGGACATGGCAGGAGAACCCCCACATCTACCCCTACCTGAATGATGAGTGTGTCTGTGGCCATGAGTACAGGTGAGAAAGGTGTCCCTGCACACAGGTCACAAGAGAGTCTCCCTGCATAGGCACATATCACAGGGGGACTTGAGATCTGCAGGGATGTGGGTCCTTTCAAGTCAGACCCATGAATTTCTGCGATAAGGCTGCATCTGCCTCGTGACTTCATATTCTGTGAACTTTGGCAATAAATCGGGAGCTCCAGGGACTTTGAGAGAGGGATCACTCCGAACAAAGGCAGGGAAGATATATCTGATCTCAGAGTCCATCTCTTTGCCCGAAGAAGATAATAATACCCCAATAGAGTGTATGATATTTGCTCTTAGCTAGAGGCCCAATGGCAAGGTTTAGATACGAGGTGTCCACCAAAATCTCACGAGTGAGACAATGCAAGAATTTTCAGAGGGGAAATGATCAGATGATGAGAGCTATGACATCATCAGTGAATTAATCCACCTCGATGGATTAGCTGGGTAGTAACATAGGCAGGTAGGGTATAGCTGGAGGAAGAAGGTCACTGGGGTGTACCTTTGGAGTTGATATTTTGTCCCTGGGGAATGGAGATCTCCTTCTCTGCTTCCTGGTTGCTTTGATCTGGGTTACTTTCCTCCTCCATGCCTTTCAGTCATGATGTTCTGCCTCACCTTGGGCAAATTACTATGGAGTTGGCTGATCATGGACTGAACCTCTGAAACCATGAGCCCAAATAAACTTTTCTTCCTCTATGTTGTTTTTCTCAGGTCTTTTGGTCACAGCGACGAAAAAGCTGACTAAAGCAATTAATAGCATTTTGTCATCAGATGTCAAAAGAGTATCAATAGAGCCATTTGGGCTCAGATAAAATGGCCACATGTTCAGAAGAACACTGAAATCTTTCCCTGTGAATGAATGGTTATTTATTCTTGCTCTTTCACCTCCTTAACCTCATTGTAAAAACTGGTGTTTTTATTTAAAAACTACCTTTTAAAATCACAAGAGATCTCTGGCTGTTTTTTTATTATTATTATTTAAAAACATTTGAGATGTGATTTATATACAGTGAAATACCCAGATCTTAAATATACCATTCAGTCAAGGCACAGGACAGTTAAACCAGTCCAGAATGTTACATCTCTCCTCATTATTCCTGTCTCCTCACTCCATCAGAAACAACTACAAAGATGATTTTTATCACCAGAGGTTACTTTTTCCTATTTTAGAATTTCATATAGGTGGGACTCATTCAGAATATACCTTTATTTTTGGCTTCTTTCACTCAGCATACTTTAAAAAATTTTTTTATTCTTATTAGTTGTACATGACACTAGAATGCATTTATACATTATGATAGATCATACATGCTTTTTAAGAATGATCCATGTTACATGTGTCTGTAGATTATTCCTGCTTAGTAGTTTTTTGTTGTTGATTTTGCTGCTGTTGTTTTTTTTGGTGTTAATTTTTTTTTAATTTTTACAGACTGCGAATGGGGTGCAACTTTTCATTTCTATGGTTGTGCATGATGTAGGTTTATACCATTCATGTAATCATACATGTACATAGGGTAATGGTATTTGTCTCATTCCACCATTTTTCATACCCCCGCTCCCTCCTCCTTCTCATTTCCCTCTATGTAATCTGAAGTTCCTCCATTCTTCAAACACCCCCCAACCTCCACTCCCATTATGTGTCATCATCCACTTATCAGGGAAAACATTAGGCCTTTGGTTTTTTGGGATTGGCTTATTTCACTTAGCATGATATTCTCCAATTCCATCCATTTATCTGCAAATGCCATAATATTACTCTTCTTTACGGCTGAATAATATTCCATTGTGTATTATATACCACAGTTTCTTTATCCATTCATCTGTTGAAGGGCATGGAGGTTGGTTCCATAATCTAGCAATTGTGAATTGAACTGCATCTTATGGTTTTGATTCATGAGTCACTGTGACCAAGGATGTTCACCAGGTTTTTATGTGTTTATTGTTGTTTATGTACTTTACAAAGTACCTGATTGTATCTTTTTGCACAATTGTTATTGGATTATTGGCCTTTTTATTATTGAGTTGCAGGAGTTCTTTACATATTACATATTCAAATCCCTTGCTATATATATATGTATTACAGATATTTTCTATTAGTCTGTGGCTTGTCTGCTCATATTTAGTGTTTTGAGGAATGAGAGGCTCTCAATTTCAGTGAATTCCAAGTTTTCAAGTTTTCCTTTTATCATCTATGCTTTCTATTTCTTCTGTAAGAAAAAGTTTGCTTATCTCAGTGTCTCAAAGATACTAATAACTCTGTTTTTTTTTTTTAGTGTCCATCGTTATGTTTATGATCCATCTTGAAGTGAGTTTTTCCTGTGGTGTGAGATAGGGATCTGACTGTCTTTTCCTTATTCAAATGTGTAATAAAAGGATGCTTGGAAAATCTGATAAGCTTTCCAATTCAGAGACAGACCCACCTTGCTATGGCTAGTTAGATAGGCAATGTCTATGTGTAGTGACTAAGAGCATGGTTTAGAATCACACTTCTCCTACTGGATGACTATGTGACATTTGCAATTCAATCACCTCTCTTTATTTACTCTTTAGTATACACCCAAAGGATTTAAAATCAACATATTATGGTGATAAAGACACATCAATGCTTATAACAGCTCAATTCACAATAGTTAAGCTATGGAACCAACCTAGGTGCCCTTCAACAGATGAATGGAGAAAGAAAATGTGTTATATGTACACAATGGAATATTACTCAGCCATAAAAAGAACAACTTTATGACACTTACCTATAAATGGATGGAACTGGAGACTATTGTGCTGAGTGAAATAAGTTAATCTCCCAAAACCAAAGTCCACATGTTCTCTCTGATATGTGGATGCTAACACACAATAAAGGGGGGAAGGAAGAATAGAAGTTCACTGGATTAGACAAAAAGGAATGAAGGGAAGGGAGGGGGAATGGGATTAGGAAAGACAGTGGAACATATTGGACATAACTTTCCTATGCTCATGTATGAATACACCACCGGTGTAGCTCTACATCATGTACAACCACAGGAATGGGATCCTAATTAGAATACGTTATACTCCATGTATGTGTAATATGTCAAAATACATTCTATTGCCATGTATATCTCAAAAGGACAAAAAAGACCAATTATAGCTGGTCCCATATTTCTTGCAAATTCTCTGTGAAATAACAGTAGTGTGTGTGTCATGGGGTGAATGTAAAGGTGAATAGAATTTGCATATTGAAGTACTTGAGAGGGTACCTGGTTCACACTAGCTACTTTATAATATTTAACTTACATAATAATGATGCAGCTTTTAACTCTATTTTTCCTCTTGATTTTTCTTGCTCTGGACTGGCCATGCTATACTATGTGAGGAACCTCTGTTGGGGACTGGGGACAACACATGGCCAGGACAGATTCCTGCTCTCATAGAGTGTGCTTTCACAGAACTTTCTACCCAGCGGAGGAGAAGCATGCTAAACAAGTCTGATAAGTGCTTTGAGGAATGTGTGTAGCATGCTAGGACACTCTATCATCCAAAGACCCTGTCCCTTGTGGGGAGTCAGGGAAAGCATTTCTGAAGAATTGAGATTTCAAGCGGTCTAGAAATAAAGTGTCTAGAACAGTCTGATGGGGGGTAAGCTCACCAATGCAGACATGTATGCAAATGATTCTCCACCACATCAAGGTGAGTGATAGTAGAGAAGATTAAATGATTGTTGAGAACCTATAATGTCATTTCAGGGGAAAGAAGTAGAAAGGAGTGCCCACCAAATAAATGCTTCCTAAGTGAATGACTGAAAGAAGGAGTGAAGTTAGACATATTTTTCAGGCAGCATCAAGGTATGACAGGTCTCTTCGATACTGATCCTGAGTTTGCTATTCATTTAAGACATCTGTTGAGTACCTAATGTATGCCTGGATTGTTAAAAGGCTACCTGAATTTTCTCTCCTCCTGGGGAGTCTGGAGGGCTGGTCTGAGCAGGGACTCGGGAAGCTGGGGTAAGTGTGGATAGGTTAAAGGCAGAGGAAACATCTCTCACCTGAAGTTGTGAGAATCACCACCATCAGAGGAGCCTCTGAATGGGGGAGGATGAGGAGCACCGCAAACCAGGGAAGGATACCCAGCCGTTCTCCCCGCTGAAGGGGGAGTGTGGAATGAGGAAGCCAAGAGCAGGCAGATTGGGTCACTGCCACTCACCACAAACCAGCAGCCCTGGCCCAGCCAGCTCTTCACTGAGGTGTGGATATCATGTCTGGATGGGCCACCTGTGCAGGGAGTCCATCACCAGGCATGAGAGAAAATGCAGAAATAAATGGGGAGTGCTGTGAGAGCCACCTCTAATAGATGCTTCTCTAACTGCTTGGAGAGGGTGGCGCCTGAGCTGGATCTCCAGATTTCCTGGGAGTCCTGCGGAGGAAAGCAGGTGGAAAAGATGGAGGGTCTGGTGGGCAGAAGCGGGAGGAGAGGTGGCATGGTGCCTGTCTAACAACCCGTCTCAGTCTGGCCTCTGAATTTAGCTGGGCTATTTTGGAAGATAATTACATTTTCAGTCTGCACCATCTCTTGGGATGGTGAATTTTCATAAGGTCTCCATTCACTGTGAAAGACAGACTTGCTTTTATTTGCTCCGGCTTTCTCTGAATGCTTCCTAGTTTATTAATCCCTTCTTGTTGCCATATATGTTTGCTTCTTTAACCAAAATATTCAACCTGAAACTGTATTATTACACACACACACACACACACACACACACACACAGAGGAAAGAATTTTATTGGGATACATTTATTGAAACAGGCAGTACATATCAGTTTACTTAAGGAGATAAAATATTTTTACTTGAAATACATTTACGTACTAAACTTTTATTAACTTCAAGAACCAGAGGAGAGTCAATCATATTTCCTCTTTGGAAATGGTTGTCAGAATTAAGACTTAAGACAAGAGGTTCCTCTTTATATTTAGATATTAAAATAGATCTGTTAAAAAGTGTGTCATTCCAGAAATAATGGTGAAAAACAAGATTACCATGAAGCTTACATGGGATTTCGAGTTAACCACCCAAACTAATTAAGCAAAATTATCCTAATTTGTTTATTATGTTAATGATCTGAATTAATTTATAGTAATTTAGCATGTATTACTAAAGATTTATTATGTTTCCTACTAAATGACTTAAGAGCTATAAATCCCATGGTTAAATGTAATTAGTGGAGACATATTTATCGAAAGGGATAATTACATCTGATAAAAGTTCTTCAGTTAGGCTTAATTAAAACAGATTATTCCCCCATAAATGAAAAGTAAATATGGTAATTACTGGGTAGATTTTCATAGCAAAAAATGAGTATCTCAGCATTTAAATTTTCTAAAACGGTGGAAAAGTAAACTATGTAACTGATTACCTCCCAATAAAGTATGATTAATAATCCCTGGGAAACAGGCACTTTCCAGGAGTAAACATTTTGCTACTAAATTACTAAAAGGGGAATTCTACTTAGGAAAATCTATCTTTAACTCAGTTTTAAAGTGGACTATGGCTATTCTTGAACATAATGAATAGTGTTTTAAGGAAATTTCATTTTTTTTCCCTTGAGAATATTATCTCTAGCTCAGCTAAATAGTGTTAGGGAGAAAAATGACTGTTAATCACTGTGAAAATAAAATTTTTTTCACAATGAGTTGGGCTGGGTATGATTATCCATGCACTGAATATGTAAGATCTGCATGCAGCAGAACATGTTCAGGTTACGCATGGAGAGATCACATGGCAAACTTAGGTTTCTGTTATGTATGTGCGTACATGTTAACATGTACATTTGCACATAGGTTGTACTAGTTCATTTTCTGTTACTGTAATGAAATTCCAGAGGCTAGGTTCTTTATTTAAAAAGAGGTTGATTTAGTTCACAGTTTTGGAAGCTCAAGGGCATGGTGTCAGCATCTGCTCAGCTCTGGTGAGGATCTCATGGCAGAAGTGCATGTGAAAAGAAAAGGTACAGGGTGAGATAGGAAGCCAAGGTGCAGGGAGGAACCAGGCCTCCTCCTTTGTACCAACTTGCTCCTGTGAGAGCTAACTTGGGTTCCATGAGGATTCACCTTTCCAAGACCTTACCACTTCTTAACAAGACCACACTAGGTCCCCAGCTTCTAACACACAAGCCCTTGTGAGGACAAAGCATAAACAACATGCAAATCACAGCATAGGGCATATTTTAAATTATTTTATATTTAACCAGTAGTTTTTCACTGGCAGTACTAATGAAAAACACCATTTTCTTTTTTTGAAAGCATTTTCAGTACATTCTTAGTTATCAGATTCTTCTATCCACCAGGATGATGGATGATCAGGAGTTACTGGCTTTAGGGAAGGTTCAAGTTCATGAAGTTAATTAGTAAACTAGCTAGGTCTTCCGGGTGGATATTTTGACTCTGAATATAACATATAACATTTTTTCCTTCTGTCATCATTAAGGCAAGAGGGAGCCTTAATTATAATAAGATGGGTGTGGCTTCATGCTAATACAATATACCATCAATACAATACAATACATACCATTATATAAACTGGCACTTAAAAACTCATCTGCAGCACAACTCAATGCAAAATGGTGTTTTTAGTATGGTTTTAGTGTTAAAACACGCCAACCTGGTAAGATGGGTCCCTTGTAGAGTGGAGTGGATAAGATGACCATCACAGACCAGATGATCAACAGCACGTGGTGGTCTCCTGGAGGATGGCGTTCAGGACAGTGGCAGATAGACCACCATCTACCACTACCGACCACTTGGTGGAGCCGAAACCAGATCCTGGCCATACTGTGATTCTCATTCCTAGGCTTTGGCCATATTTAAATATGTGCCTTTCCCTGGAGAACTCAGAGTCTTATCACAGACAGTATTGCATTTCTCCTTACAATATCCTTTTGCATTCCATAGAGCCCAGGTGATTTATCAAAGTCAGGAGCTATGGCTAATATGCTCTGTGTTCTCCCAGAATTATATAAATGCCTAAGCACAGGAGCTGAGGAGGGACTTCGCAGCTAGAGCCACGAAACCAGAGGCTTCGTGGAACGTCTCAAGCAGAGGCTCTCCTCTCCTGTGCGTGGCCTTGAAAGGGCGTTTTTATTCTGTCTTGCCCCACCAACAATAATTGAATCAGTATGCCAAACGCTGCCTATTAGGCGATTCCATTTTATCTACATGCATATTAGAAGACCCGCTTCATATGCATTGTTTTCTTTTAAATCAATGGACTTTATTTTTAGAACAATTTTAGATTTACAGAAAAATTGAGAAGATAGCGTAGAGAGTTCTAAGGTGTCCCACATCCAGGGTCCCTCGTTATTAACCTCTTATATTATAGTGTGGCAAATTTGCTATGATTAATGAACCGACATTCTTACGAACTAATAATTATTAGTAGTAACCAAAGTCAATGGTTTACTAGATTCCACCAGCTTTTTCCCTCTTTTCTTTTCCAAAATCCCATTTAAGGATACCATGTTACATTCAGTTGTCACGTCTCCTTAGATTTCTCTTGGCTGTTTCTTATTTCCTTGTTTGATGACCTTGACAGTTTTAGGAGTACTAGTCAAACATTTTGTAGGAGGACCCTCTACTGGAATTTTCCTGATGTTTTTCTCATAATTAGACTTTTGGGAGGAAGACGCTGGGGGCAAAGTGCAATCCTCACCCCATCCTATGAAAGGAGTAGAGTAGCTGTCCAATTTATCAGTGTTGACGTTGACCTTGATCACCTCGCTGAGCTAGCAGTGGTCAGGTTCCTCCACTGCAAAATGACTGCTTTGTCTCCCTCCTTTTCCATACTGTGCTTTTGGGAGAAAGTCACTAAATACAGTCCACACTTAAGGACTGGGGATTTATGCTCCCTTCCCTTGAAGGTGAAGTAGCTTCATAAATTATTGAGAGTTCTTTTGAAAGCCAGATTTATCTCTCTTTCCACCCACTTGTTTTCCTTCATATTTATTGTTGGATATTGAGTTGCATCGATCAAATGCAACTGAAGGGCATTTCAAACATGGTCACTGCATATGGCTTAACCACCACCATTACACACCCGAAAGGGTATCCAGATCCTTAGGATGTATTGGGATTTGAGTACTATGATTTGTGATGCCAACATGCGGGTCACACTGTCAACTGCAGGTCAGTTTTTCTTTCCCATATAGAGACTTTGGCTGCATTTGTTGAAATGCTAACTGAATCCAAAGATTTCTAAATCTGTGCATAAAAGCCATATCCAATCAGACATATACCTGAGTCTGTAAGTTTCAGATGCAAACTCAGTGCACATGGATGGAAATCAATTTATGAAAAAAATCCATATTTTGAAAAATTTAAAATGTGGTTAAAGAGACATTACACTTTTAGTGCAGACGCTCTTGGAGACCAGTGTTCTGCGCGGAGCAGGCCTGTTGAGTGCTACGGTGTACACAGCTTCCACTGGAGACAAATGATCCAGCCTGCGATCGCACCCATGCCTCAGGCTTTAATGACATATTCACCAGAAACCTAAATTTATTCATGCAGAAACAATGACAATTGATCATGAATCTCTGTAGGAGGGGAATAATCATATCTTGGATAGTATGAAGTAGGCCACCAGAATGCCTGGGTTCAGGTTGGTTTTTCAGGGGACTGGCTGCCTGTCCTAGGGGAAAGTTTGTGACTTCCTGTGCCTTATTTTCCTCATCTGAGAAGTGAAAATGCTATTAAGGCCTACCTTTTAGAGTTCTATGAAGCGTCAACAATTTACAGTTTTCCTAATCCAAACAAATTTAGGATCATGTTTTCCTTCTTTCTTTCTTTTGGTACTGGAGATTGAACCCAGGGGTGTTGAACCACTGAGCCACATCCCCAGCTCTTTTCATATTTTATTTAGAGACAGGGTCTCACTGAGTTGCTTAGTGCCTTGCTAAGCTGCTGAGGCTGTCTTCGAACTCACAATCCTCTTGCCTTGGCCTCCAGATCTGCTGGGATTGCAGGCATGTGCCACTGCACCCAACCATATTTCTTTATGTTTGAGTGACATCTATGTGTTTCTGCAATATTTTGTGTGGAGAGAAACTGTATATGCATGTTTTTGGACCTTGACTTTATAAAATATGCTAAATGACGTGAACAGGTTGGTTCTGGAATAGGCTAATTTTGGTTCCAGACTGAATGAATAAGAGTGGCATTCATTATCCTGTTACAATTCCTCTGTTATCCTTGTGAATTCCATTATTCTGTTACTTTCCCCGGCCCTGCCTGGCTTTCATTTCAAGGGTGGGCAGGGTAGGATGCCTCTGGTAATTTAGTGATTTGAATTTTATTAACAGGAGAAACGTGTGTCCACCAACAGCTGTTGTGTGCTGGGTATCCAGACAGGAGTCCCATTTTAAATCTAATTTGCTTTCTTGTTTTATATTCATGGTTTGAATTAATATATTCCGGATTCCAAAGGATCAGTGTCATTATCCTCAAAGTAAATAAAATATGTCTAATCTGCTCTGCTTTTTCGTAGAAGATAAATCAGATTTTCGATCCTTTTTCTCTACATTGGTTCAGAGATTTTTGTCATTATTAATTTTGGCTATTTCCAGAACACAGTTTGCAGCCTAATGATACATCCACTTCTCAACTGTTGCCTGTAACATTTTAATATTATCTCCCAATTTGTCTAAATCATCCACTAGTTAACATTTCAGATGCAAATAACTTTAGGAGGTCAGAACACTATCTTCTTCTTCTTTAATCACTAATCCTTTTCTGTAACTGTCTTTACATTTCCCAGATGACAGGAAAACTCCATATTTTCTAAAGAAAAATGCCCAGGACTTCTACAGGTTAGAAAACTCATTAGCTATTCATGAGTTTAAAAATGCATTATGCATTCATTTATTTATCTCTTTAAAGTTCAGCTTCTCTCTCCGGGCTGTTTTCTCCCCAAACCAATTTCTTTAAAACAAAATCCAAATACATGGAGCATGATTGAATATCACTTATTAGGAAAGCCTGACTACTTTGATGGTTTTATTATTCTTATGGTGTGTATAAGAAAGCACATGGATTTTAAAAAAATCTCCATAACTTCCTCTAAACCCCATAGTGAAATTACAGCAGTAACTTTCTCTAATGCCAACAGTGGAGTATATGAAGGGGGGAAAAATGTGCCATTTGTTAAAAGTACCTCCGACCGTTTTATGGCCTTCCAATCCAAGATAATTGCATATAAAGAAATTCATGTAAATTATTGACATTAATTCACTAACTAGAACTTTAAATAATAATTTCATGAAAGTGAAAATTCAGCGAAGTCTCAGAAATAAACAAGATTGAACAACTCATTCGAACCTTTTCTGCATTCTTATGAATCAAAAGCCACATTTCTGTCATTTTGGCAGCAACAAATTTCTTTCTGCCGAGTGTGGCATTAAAATATGTAGAAGATGGGGTTTGGTGTGTATGTCTTTTAGGTTTTGTTTTATTTGTTCCAATTAGTTGTCCATGACAGTAGAATGCATTTGTAAATTTTGTAGATGATACCTAAATGGAGTGCAATCTCTCATTTTTCTGATTCTACGTACTGTGGATCATCACACAGGTCATACAGTCATGTAATGTACATGTCTTTGTTTTTATTGGAACAACTACATGCACAACGTCTCTCTGTATTTTTGTTCCGTATGTGGCCCATTTTCAGAACTGATAAACTGAAACCTGACCTTAACACATTCATTCTAGAAGAGTCTGGATTCATTTGTTTGCACTCATCTGATGAATATTTTCATCCCTCCTCTGCTCCACCTTGCTTCAGACGCTGGGATTCCTGACTGAGCACAAATTCCCGGCCTTACAGGGCTTCCTTGGTACTTGAGGGAGATAAACAATAAATCAATCCATAAGATAATCCCAGCAGTGCAGGGTTCAGTAGGAAGATGAAGTCTGGTGATGAGGCATGAAGTGATGGAGTGAGGAGAAGGCTGCATAGGGACACTTCTCTAAGGAGGTGACAGTTAAGTGAGTTGTGAGGAAAACCAATCCTCTACGGAGCGAGTGTTCGGAGCTGGGAGGTGGGAACAGCTCAGTGCATGGGAGCACTAGAGATGAAGCCGTTTGACTGCAGCATGGTCAGAAGAGGGCAGAGTCCACCTCAGCAAGGTCAGCAGAGGCCAGCCCATGTAGGCTTATGGCAAGGAGCCTAGATTTTCTTCTATTGAAAACACACTGAGAGTTTTGAGCAGATGAGTGACATAATCTGTTTATCTTCACTCTGGCTTTTAGGTAGAAAATGGAATCAGTGGGGTTACAGGCAGGAATGGGAGCAGGACATGCAAGGAGGCTCATTACTGGAACTGTCAGAGCTGTTATCCAATGGCTCCGTTTATGGAGACAATATGGTTTGGGGAGCTGTGTTCTGATCTCATTCTGCTCCATATGTTCTTTCTACCATGTGCTTCAGGCTATTGGACCAGGGGTCCCTTCTAGTTCTAATATCTTAAGAAGGCTATACTTTGGACCCTACGACATTTCTTCAGTGGCTCACCTGTTTTAATGCCCCACTGCTGGAACAGTGAGAGTCCTTACCTCTGATTTTAGTACTTCTGTTGTAATAACACAGCTGATGGGGTCAGGAGTGAACCAGAGGTGGAGACAGTCACCTCAGTGGCCAGGAACAGGGATCATGGTCTCTCCAAATACAGAGTGCCTTCGGTAGAGATAGAGGCTTTGGGACTACCGGTCTGACTTCAATTCACAACAAATGTTTGGGACCTGGTGCCTACTTTTATCTAATCTCTAAGTGAGGGACAGTTAGCCTCAGAGTGCTCTAAGAATTATCCTGATCCTAGGAGGGATAAGAGATGACTCTGAATCAAGTCTGTTTCACTGTAAAGTTTGCTTTTATTGTATGCTTCAATTCTCAAAAAGGTGAGCTCTTCCCTCAGTCTCTGATTCCTTCCAGGGCAGAAAGGATGCCTTGATTCATTTTTGAATGGCAGTATCTTTGCATAGTTTCTAACATATAAAAGCACCAACTACTTGAATGAACCATTATGTCCAAGTGTGAGTATCTGTTGCTGAAGCAGGGGTTTATGTCATTCTTGTGTCTCAGTCCTAACACAAAACTTTATCCTGAATACTTTCTTCTTCAAGATTCCTTCCCTAGGGCTCAACCATTTTCCTACCTTTGACTCTCCTTCCCTTTCATTAATGGATTGCTGAATATCCTTGACTCTTCCTGACACCTCAATTTTCCTCTCCCCTTCTTTTCCTTCCTCCCTGACTGGCAGACCTCTCTAACACTGCCTCCTAATCCCATCAGGGACACCACTGACACCTACCTGGCAGGCTCTGGGAGTCTCCTGGTCACCTGGGTTTGCAAATGCATGACTCAATCAGGGTCCCCCCAGTACCTGGTCCATCAAGTCCACTTTAATGGGGGCACAGTCTAAAACAGTAAATTCAGTAATAGGGTCACACCTTTTTTAATTGACATTTCTGTTTGGGTTCCCATAGTGAAGTGACCCTGTAAATCAACAATTTTCTCTGGTCTGTATCCACTACCCAAGATGGATAAGTCATATTTATTCTCAACATTAACAGATCTTTTCAAAGGGAGGCATCAGAATTCACAGCTGAACTCTGGTCTATGACCCATGGTTTGTGCTGAAAGGAATTTTATATGAAGAAATTCCAAGGCTAATTTTCAGCACAGGTCAGCACATGCAATTTCAAAACACATTCAATTTTGAGAGTAGGGAGAGCACAGGAAATAACAAGGCAGAGAAAATTCCCACAGAAGGTGCTCTCTGGAACTGACCCAAGAGAAAATATTGAACTTGTTGAATACCATTGGCCTTACTGGACAGGGAATGAATATTGCCAGTACCATGTAAAACCAGGTGGCTGTCTGAGCTTCCAGAAGGAGGTCTTATTCAAGTTAGTGAGTTTGTACCATGGTTACAAACTTGAGCTCTGGAGACCGATTCTCTCAGTTCATACTCCTGCAAGGTCATGAACCTTGCAGGAGGTCATGAACAAGTTCATGGACAAGGACAAGTTCCTGGACCTCTTTGTGCCTTAGTTTCCTTCATAACAAAACTGGAATGATAACAATGAGCTCACTTAAAGGATTACGAGGATTAAACTCAATAACTGAAATTGCTTAAATTCAGAGAATAGCAGAGCAAACGGCAGGCTTGCTCTTGTTCTCCACTCTGCTGTTCCTCTCACCACCTCTACTGCTGTTCTTCTAGAACATGCCGGGATTACATGTCACCTGGTATTTGTTGGAAATAATACTATGGTCACCTCCTCATTGATGGCTCAGTGTCTGCCCTTTCTTCGCTCAAATCTTCTTCCAACATAGCCAGCTCGAACTTACGCTACGGCAGATTCTATAATGTCACTTCAAGGTGAAAACCCTGGTGATTGTCCATGAGTCAAGGATCACGTCCGTATTTCTTCATCTTGTGGCTCTGTTATTGAAAGGAACCTATATTTGACTTCATGTCCCTAGTTACAATCTTGATGAATTACATTAGTGGTGTGATCATTTAATATCTATCTGCCTCCTTGACCATGCCCCCATCGTATTGTGGGGAGAAATTGTTCCATCTCTGATGCGTGACATTGTGCCTGCCGCCTGGTGGACACCCAGTAAATATTTGTTGATGTATCTGCTAAGTGTAAAGATTTGTGAATGGATGGATATGATTAAGTATGATGAAAGACAACTTTGGTATGTGGTGTAGTGGACGTTTACCTCATGGTTATGTCTCACATGGGTTTGTTTATTTGTTTTGGTACTGGGGATTGAACCCAGGGGTGCTTAACCACTGAACCACATTTCCAACCCTTTTTATGTTTTAATTAGAGACAGGGTCTCACTGAATTGCTTAGGGCCTTGCTAAGTTGCTGAGGCTGGCTTTGAACTTGCCATGCTTCTGCCTCAGCCTCCCAAACTGCTAGGATTACAGGCATGGACCACTGTGCCCAGCTCTCATACAGTTTTGATGTAAATTCTTGCTTTTCTTGAAATGTCACACATTGGGGGCCACACAAGAGAGAAAAGGTGAAGAAATATCAGAAGGTAAGAACAGTCCCAGAAGCAAATTTAGCTATTGAAAATCATGATATCGTTCTGTCAACGTTTAAAAGATATGATTTGGAGGGTCAAGTGTAGAGTTGTTTTTTTTCAAAACCAAGTTACTAATATACTTTGAAGTCTTGCCATGACATTTTATGGCAAAGTCACTTTCTTTTATGTTCTAAATTTTTTTCAAGCTTAAAAGTCTGCATTGTTATCCTCAAAACATATACCCAGCATAAAGTAGGGAAAATATGGAACAAAATTATTTTTCTTACCCCAGTTAAGAACCAGTACTCCCTTCCTAGAGATTATACGATTTCCTCAATTTTATCTTTTGTTTACATGTGAGGTTTTTGCCTAACAAATAAATGGTAGCCATTAATTCACTTATTCACTAATTCATTTATTCAAAAAAGGTCTGCTGAGTGGCTCATGGGTCAACCACTGAGTTCAAGTGTGCTAAAACTGCACTAAGGTGCAAAGACTTTTTGTCTGTTTGTTTGTTTGGTACCAGGGATCGAAGCCAGGGTCACTTAACCACTGAGCCACATTCCTAGCCTTTTTAAATATTTTATTTAGAGACAGGGTCTTGCTTAGCTGCTGAGAGCCTTGCTAAATTGCTGAGTATGGCATCCAATACAGTCAAACTTGCAGTTCTGGTGAGGGGCAATGGGGAATTAGAAAAATAAAAACTCACAAACACAGATTTTGAAGATAAACAGCTGGGATCAGGTGGAGTGCTGCTCGGTGACGGGGAAGCAGATCCAAAGAGTTGTGCCAGCCATCTTTATTTATATATGTCTCATCAGCAGGTTAAAAACTATGTAAGCATTATTCTTTGTACTCAGAAAATTACAGAAACTTAGGAACATCTATGCAGCTTTTCCACAGTTGCAATCCACAGTTGCAAAGTGCAATGTTAGGAGCTTTGTGTAGCTCTCAAGAAAGTCCATTGTTTAAAGTTACTGCTAAGCAGCCAAAGCTCAAGAGTAGCAGAGCTGGTGAAACATTGTGGTTGTCTAGCATGAGAAATCCTCTATTCCCAGGAGGTATGTGCCTGAGATCAAGGTCAGAGCTGATAGGACTCTTGCACAGAGCCTCCTCAGGCAGGGCATTGCCACAGCAGCGAGGCATCCTGTGCCCTTGCACAGAACCATTCCCAGGCACCAGGCATGCCACAGCCATGAGGGCATCAGAGACCCCCAATCTCAGTCACTGCTCTCACATTCTCTGTTACCACTCTCCACAGCTGAGGTTGGCTTTGAACTCTCCATCCTCCTCCCTCAGCCTCCAGAACCACTGAGATTACAGGCATGTGCCACCACACTTAACTGCAAAGCAGATTTTATTGGATAATCCATGCTTACTGGTAATTTTTAAAAAAATAACAGAGTTGGATGTTTTTTTCTGGCTGTCCATTCAAACTATTTTAAACCCAATTCTAAACCCCCTGTGTTCTAATATTTTAAAACAAATTGATCACAATATTCTGTGTGTGTGTATGGTGGGGGGAGACTGGGAGAGATTAGAAAACATGTTGTTTTCCCCTTTGAACTGGCAATATTTGTAAGGTGTACTGCTTAGGAAGTTGCTGGTGACCACATTGTCCAGAGAGCATAAAGTACAGCTGTTCTCTTTTCCCTTGAATAATTTCCTGAGAGAAAGAGCTGACTCAGTTTCTTTGAGCTATAATCCTTTGGACACAGATATGCTGAAATCCAAGATTTTTTAAGTTCGGGAAGAGTGGAAATTAATTGCTCTTACCTTTAGTACTTAAGAAAACCCTCAAGTGCATTAATGCAAGCTTCTGATCCAGAATAAGGGATGCTTAAATCTATCAGTTTGCCTTCAGAGCTATCTCCCGACCTCCGCTCTAGATTACTTCAGATGACGCTGAGCTGCATTAGCTGCTTGCTGGTGAGGCATTTACTTGCTTAAACACATGTTGGATATTGTGAAACTTCCTTTCCTCTAAATTCCCTGATCTTATCCCCCAATGTCACTGAAACAACAGTGGAATTTGGTTGAAACAGATTGTTGGGTGAGCGCCCAGAAGAGTTGATGGGGGGAAGCAAGTTGAGGAAGAGAATTTTCAGCCAATGGACCTGCAGATATGGAGCAAACCACCTTCATGCCAACTCACCAAACCAATTAAACCCTGGAAAAGGGAAGAGCATGGTGGTTGATGCTCATCCCCAAGAATCTTCTATGGAACTCGTCAATACAAATCACCAATGGCATCTTCCCCCACCTCTGCTGAGATACAACTTTACTAGGTCAGGGCTGGAGACTAAGACTGTGTTTGGTTAGCAAGCATTCCAGAAAGTTCTGGTGCTATACTTTGAGAAGCACACAGGTTCTTCCCAAGATCCCAGGACCATCAGAAATCTGCATACTTGAACCTTGGCAGCTTAGATTTCTATAGAAAGGTCTTTGAGTTGGTCCTGAATGGCCTCTCCTTGGTCTTCCTGAAGGACCTTTATAAGAAATGGCCACATAGCATATGTCTCTGCATCTTCCAAATCTTTTTGGAGACATTGTTCACTTCCTGGTTCCTTAGATAAGCATCTGGTAAGAGGGTTTCAAACAGTGCCCTGCAGAACCCCAGGGTTCCCAGAGCCGTTTCAGGGGTTGTGCCAGTTATGAAGTGTTTTAAACGTGAGGGAAATATTCAAACTCCTTAAAGTTCTCTACATTCATTATTCCCCTTTTATCTCTTCTTAATTTTTTTAAGTTATAAATAGACACAATATCTTTATTTTGTTTATTTTTATGTGGTGTGTGGTGCTGAGGATTGAACCCAGTGCCTCACATGTACGAGGCAAGCACTCTACCTTTGAGTCACAACCCCAGACCCCTTTTATCTCTTAAAATTCAGAACAAAATTTCCTTTAAGCACACAGTGCTATGGCTAAATTTAAAAACTGTATAGTAATTTAACCCCAGTATAGATAATGAAGTCTCTTCTGAAGGTAGTTTATTTTATAATACATGCAAAAATATGTTATTTTATAATATATATAAATATATTATTCTACAATGCATATATTACACACAAATAAAATAGTTCCCTTTTTGTTTTGACTGCCAGGAAGCTGAAAACAGTAATTGAAATGAGGTAGGATAGAGGAAATATGGGTAAGTAGAAAGGAGACCAACAGGATAGGAAAGAAGATCTGTAAGTTTAAATCTATAAACTCCATGAACATTCCCAGTGACTCTTGAGGTTGAGGCAGGAGGATCATGAGTTCAAAGCCGGTCTCAGCAACTTACTGAGGCCCTAAGCAACTCAGTGAGAACCTGTCTCTAAATAAAATATAAAAAAGGAACTGGGAACATGGCTCAGTGGTTAAGTTCCCTGGGTTCAATCCGGATACAAATAAAACAAAACCCCATGAACTCCATCACCTTCATCCCATCCCCACACCTGCTTTCCTCCAGGCCTGGATTCTTTAAAAGCCCAGTAAACCTTAAGAGTACGCATGGAGTAAGGGAATATCATTCTAAGTGAGATAAGCCAAACCCCCCAAACCAAAGGCTGAATGCTTTCTCTCATAAGTGGATGTTAATTTACAATAAGAGGGGTGGGGCGAGGGAAGAATGGAGTTATTTTATATTAGGTAGAGGGGAGCCAAGGAAGGGGAAGGGGTACGGGGGAAGGAAGGATAGTAGAGTGAAACAGACATTATTACCTCATGTCCATGTATGACTGCATGAGTGATGTGACCCTGCAATATCAGAAAAATGAGAGATTATACTCCATTTATATGATGTATCAAAATGTATAAATGCAGTCTACTGTCATGTACAACTAATTAGAACAAATAAAATAAAATAATTAGAAAAAGAGTACTGTAAATCCAGTACTGTACATTCGTACCCATATACCTTGTTAGTTTATGAAATGTAGTTTTATATTGATTAAAAGAAACGAAGAGAGATAGAGAGAGAGAGAGAGAGAGAGAGAGAGAGATTGTTCAAGACCCACGGTATGGATGCAGTCCAAGTGCTTCAGATGAAATAGATAAAGTCACCCTGAAGGTTCTGAGGAGAACCAGACCACCGTGCCCGCTCTGTGCTCCACAATCAAGGAACTGAGCTCACGAGGCTGACCTCACCCCTCTGCTTCTGCTTCTCATGTTCACCATCTGTAAGGTTTTCTTTCAAAGAAACCTGAGAGCCCAAAGCATATCTCACTCCCAAGTGCCCCTGTGACTGCCTGCCCTGTTCCATTTGCTTTCCTGAATAGATCCTGCTTTCCTGAATAAGTCTCTACTTGTGCCTCTTTGGACGCACCCTACATTTTCTTTCTGTGGTATAAGTCAGGGACTTCAGGACTGGACTGAGGTCCCCTTCTCCCTTTTGTGGGCCTCCTTGAAACTTCTCTAGTGACATTTCTGTGATCAGCCAGCCAGGAGGTAAACCGAGGCACCAACTTTGGAAAGTTGACCAGTTTACCCAATTACCTCTCTTTCAGTTTGGTGCTTTGGCTGTGATTATATGTTAGCTCTCCCCCTTCTCCCCCCTCCCCCTCCCCCCTCCTCCTCTTCCCTTGCTGCCTTTGCTTTTAAAAACCAAAGGGCATAAACTTGGTCTGCCTGTCTTCCATGACCCCCTCCTCTTGGGTGGCTGGGACATCTCGGAGTCCTGCTGATTCAGGTGGTGGTTGTTGGTAGTCGATGGCATTCTTGGGAACCTGGCAGAGTCTTTAAGCTCTAAGTGTACTTGACACCACTGTTTTTTATCCTTTAAGTTTTTTTACTTTCCCCCTTTCTCATATACTACAATCATAGGGTTAACTTCCGAAGCCTGTAGTTTTCTATTTTATGTTATTTTTCTTTTCTCTTTCTCCTGCTGTGGATACAAAGAAAATTTATTGTTCAGGGTTGCTTATCTTGACCAAGGGGCTTAGCTGGTATATACACATCATATGTTAATTCCCAGACTCTTTGAAACCAAAGTGGAGTGGGGGTGGGGGAGAATGTCTCTTTTAAAATTCAACCTGCTACAAGATTTAAACTTGTGATCTTAATTTATTTCACTTTCATTTTGTTATAAAATGTGATTTGGATCTCTTTCTCTCCAACCTTTGACAAGGTATTCTGAAAACATATTTTTTTTTCTGTTTTTATTCCCTTATATTCTGGGGAGCCAAATCCCAGATTGTAGGGTTCTTCATCTTAACCCCTTTCTGACAAAAGGGGGAACAAAGGGGTGTCTTTTAGACAACTGTGGCCTGCAAGCTTATAGTAGACTTGGGCTAAAAAAAAAATCTTCTTGTCATACGGCTGGAAGTCTCTGATCGGCCACGACCCTCTTGACCTGGGCTCTTACGCTCTGGGATATCTGGACTGACTGTCATCTGATCAGAAAGTGCACTCTGCTCTAATATCAATGTTCTCTGTGTTCTTTTCCTAGAGCAGCTATAGCCGTTTAATTTTGGGGAAAAAGAACTCTGCCTTTTTGAGCTCATGACTTTTCTGGTGAATTCATTTTGAGTTCCAAATACTTTCATTAAAGTATCTGGCACATGCTTTGCCTGGTCAGCATTTGTAAACTCTTGTCACCTACCCGTGGGGGCCCAATGCCTGGCATGTGAGAGCGATGAAGTCTTTGCTTCCTGTCTATTTGTATGTGTGCTTGTGTACACATGCGAATTGTACCTTGTGTCTGCATATGTGATTACCTCTTTGCTTTGGTAAACATCGGTATAACTTAAAAACGGATGCTTCCCCATTCAAAACTACTGTACACATTCATTCTGTTTTGCTTTGGTTGCTTTTGATTTGTATTTTCCTTTCAAAACTGTTGCCTCTGTGACAGATATCACACCTAACGGAATGATCTGGTCCGATGTTTTGAGATGCTGGCAAACACCTACAGGACAGACAAGGTTTGTTAAAATCTAAACATTAACTCCAGGTAAGCTTGGCCCAAGAACCACGACTTCTAAACCCCTTCTTGCTCAAATGTGGTCACTTTGATACTGACTCCCAGTCATAAGTCACTTGCCCTCCAGTGTGGACCCAGATTAGACCAATAGCTGGGGCAGATCCATCCCAGCAACAAGAGACAATCAAACAGGATGATTGATCAGCAATATATTAAAAAAAATCTTTTAGAAATACAGTGGGGTTGAATAAGGGGGGGAAAATATGATAGTTGGCCAATTCAAGATGGGGTCATTAGTGTCTGTTCTATCCAAAACTAAATAAAGCCCAGGAGGTTTCCAAAAGAAGTTTTTTTGTTTTTTTTTTTTTTTTTTGCTAATTTGCCTAATAGTAACTATCACAAAAGACTCTGCCAGAATCATAAGTTCATCCTGATTCAATCTGAGCCTGATCTAACAGATCTGCTAGCCTCTTGGTTCTCCAAAACAGCTTGGAGGAAAAAAAGACTATTAAAGAATGATGGCTCTCTAATGAAGTTTGTCCTTCTAGGACATGGGATAAAACATCAGCCTTAAATAAATCTTCTTCCACTGAATTTTACTTAGCCTCATCCCATTCAGAAAAAAACAAAATTATCTACATAACCTGTATGTCCTTGCTGTTGTAAAAATCATAAGTTGTCAATGACCCTAGATGATTTAATATTTATGATCTCACATATATGTATATAAGATATATATGTGTATATATATTTATAAGATATATATGTGTGTGTATATATATATATATGTATATGAATATATATATTTGTTTGTTTATTTGTTTTGGTACCAAGGATTGAACCTGGGTGTTTAACCACTGACCCACATCCTCAGCCCTCTTTTTTTCAAAAAAAGTTTATTTGAGGCTGGCTTTGAACTTGTGATCCTCCTGCCTCAGGCTCCCCTGCTGCTGGGATTACAGATGTGTGCTACCAGAGCCAGCGAGATATTCTTTTCATAAAAAATTAAAGACCCAAACATTCTGAAATGTGATTCAGAGGGCCCTATAGGACCCCAGAAAGGCTTGGAGGATCCTAGAACTTTAGCCCTGCCTAGAAACAAGAATTGTATCTGCTTATTGAAGGTGAAGGTGCTTAAACCAGTGGTAATTTATAGAAAAGAATGAGTCTAAGTTGTTCATTCCAAATCTAGGCTGCCTTTCCAGTAGCAGGGTCACCTGATCTAGTGGCAGATGGCAATGTGGGTAGAGCAGTGCTGTCACATCCAAGCTCAGAATGAGAATGTGTAAGGATCCTGAAAATTTATAAAATAAGAAATGACAAAGGCAGGATATGCCAAGGTTCAATTCCAGTTTAGGATCTCATGGAGTATCCTGGGAAATGGATAAGATAAATATTCTATGATGAAAAATATGGTACAGACCCATGTCCTAATCCTGGTTTAGGAACCTGTATCCTGTAGGGAAAAATAAATGTCCCATTCTTTCTTTTCTTTTCAGAAAGACACACAAAATAAAAGCTTTGATGTGCATGATTTAAAAGACAATGGACCACAAGAAGATGGTGGATTCTGATGCAGCTTAGAAACCAAATTGAACAACTAAAATTTGAAGTTATACTCCATGTATGTAGAATATGCCAATGTACATTTGACTGTCACGTATAGCTAAAAAGAACTAGTAAGATTTTTTTTAAACCAAGTTCAACCATCCTATGTCTCCTTCAGATCAGTCAAGATGAAACTTTTGATCCTGAATAGACAGGGTCAGTGCCCCCTGTCAGCTTGACATAGCTCTGGAAGATGGACCTTCAACCTTCATCAACCCTTAAGAATAGGGATGAAGTGTCAGAGGGGAAAATGAGATAGGATAGGAGAAATAAGGAGAGGAAGAAAGAGACCAGCAGGAAAGGAAACAGAGACCAGTCCATAACTTTAAATCTGAACACTCTCACCCCGCAGGGCCTGTTTTCCTCTAGGCCTGAATTCTTAAGACTCAGTCGATGTTATAGTACTCTGACTCCAGCGAATTAGTGCCTGTCTACTTTGTTAGTTTGCAAAATGTATTTTTAGACTGACTCAAAGAAGCCTAGAGAGAGAGAGACTGTGAAAGATCCATGAGATGAGCGAAGTCCAAGTCCTTTATATGAACTCAGTAACATCAACTGGAAGATTCTCAGAAGAACCAGGTCACCGTGGCCAGCTTTGTACTCCAGTCAAAGGAATCAAACTCATTAGCTCTCATGTTCACCATTAACAAGGTTTCTGTTTTAGTCAGCTTTTTTGCCAGTGATTAAAGGACTCACCCAGCACAACTGTAGAGGAAGAAAAGTTTATTTCAGGGCTCATATTTTCAGAGGTCTCAATCCATAGACTGTAGGCTCCATTCCTTGGGGTTCAAAGTGAGGCAGAACATCACGACAGAACATCGTGGTGGAGAGTATGGTGGAGGGAAGCAGCTCACATGATGATCAGAAACCAGAAAGAGAGATCGATACTCGCCAGATAAAAGTACATACCCCAAAGACATGCCCCCAATGAACCACTTCCTCCAGCCACACCACCCCCCAGCCTTCACCCCCAGCCTTCAGTAACCACTCAATCCACTGAGGTGATTAATTCACTGATTGGGTTAAGGATCTCATAACTGATCATTTCTCCTCTGAACCTTCTTGCATTGTCTCACACATGAGCTTTGGGGGGGCACCTCACATCCAAACAATAACAGTTTCTTTTATAAAAAGGATCCTGAGACCACCAAGGTGCACCTCAGTCTCAAGTGCCCACTGTTCTTCCGTTGAGTGTGGATCCTGTTCTGATCCTGACTGATTTCCTGA
Source organism: Glaucomys volans (assembly GCA_020662805.1). NCBI lineage: Eukaryota > Metazoa > Chordata > Mammalia > Rodentia > Sciuridae > Glaucomys > Glaucomys volans. The sequence goes on along the minus strand of JAJEJO010051161.1, from coordinate 27,908 downwards.
ATAAATTTCCTTGCTTCCTAAACAAGTCTCTGTGCCTATTTCCATGCACCATAAAATTCTTTTCTGTGGGGCAAGTCAAGAACCGGCCAGGGCTGAGCTGAGGTCCCCTTCTCCCGTCTGGGGGACCTCATTCAGTGACAGGAACGCCACTCATTCACTTTCTATTATTCCAGGTACTATCAAGGACAGTATAGCAGAGTAGTTAAGAAGATGGATTCTAGAACCAGAGCCCCAACTTCAAAACTGACTCCACCATTACTGGTTTGAGACCTTGGGCATCTCACTTACCCTTCATATGCTTCAGTTTTGAATCACAAAAAACTGAACAGTGGTTACTCAATGTCAGAATTAAATAAAGAAAGTAATTGGAAGAGTTTCTGGCACACAGTTATCACCCATGTATATATTTTTTAATCATATAGATATTATAAGTTACTCCTCTTGACAATTCTTTGAAGTCCTTGTAATTAACCTTGGAGTAGAAACAACTGGAAAAATCAGCAATGTGCCTAAATTATCCCATTAAGCAAAATTTCTGGGATCTCAAACCTGTTTGTCTTAATCCAAATCCTTTCCAATGTATGATATTGTTTCCTGTGTTGTCAGAGACAAAGTTAAGGCTTATCCTTCTATATTTGCTGATGTGGCTGTAATATTTATATTCCCACTCCCTCCATCTGACTTTTGATATATTTTTCCATTGCTATTTGGATTGCATTATCTTATATATCTCTTATTGTAAGCTGCCTCAGATACCTTTGGAAAATAGGCAATAAATAAATATGTCAAGGCAGATATTCATCATGTGTGTTTGTTGTCTAAGTGGCTGCATACGAACATTATGGTTGACAGTACAAGTTGGGATTTGAGTCCCAGGTTGAGCAAACCAGTATTTTTGAAGAAGTTTCTCTCTAGAGGGAACAGAGCCAAAGTGTTTGCCAAATAAATTGGTGGTCATCTGTTTCCATTGTCCTGGATTCACCAACAAAATTCCACAAATTATATAGAAGGATAAGAAGATATAAATCCAAACAATAATCAGCCCTATTTTTCTTGAAGGTCTGCCGTAAAAATTGGAGGCAGAAACTGTGGTTCGGTGGGCTTGATAATTGGTTGGATCTTGGATATCGATTGAGTCTATCTAGTTCCTGTGGAGATGTTTTCCCCCTCTTGCAAAATAAGAAAAGTGGGTCACAGAAGATCGCCTGGTGGAATGCATAACAATTTGCTCAGAAGAAGCAACTAAATGGTTTAGTGGAAGACCGTGTGGTAAGAAATGTCTCACCAACTCATGAATGTGAGGTATGTCTATTTTTCTATCATCATCCCCATTAACTTTAATCCTGAGGATAGAGACATACACCAGCAATAATCCCCAGTTCTTTCAGTCTTTGTCATGAAGTTCACAGTTTTCCCTTCTTGACAGGGAGTCCTCATCTTTTCTTCTTTTCCAGGTGACAACTGATTATTTACCTGCAGCCTCAAACCTCAGGAAGTACTTTCATGAGGTCTCAGAGCCAAGGTGCACATTCTAGAATTCTGTGAGACTAGAGCCTGCACAAGAGAACTGGCCCTCCATCAGAAACCCTGAAAACATGGGTCACAAGAATCACTGCAGGAAGTTAGCACACAGGGTATGCTGTGGCCATGACCTTGGTCCTCAGCCTCTGCCCCAGGATCTGCCAACATTCCGAGAGCTGCTGCTACCGTAGGGTCTGCTTGAGGTATAACACAGACCTCACCCCAGGCAGGAGCTACCTCTAATAGCGTAGGTAACAACCCCTTCATTATGGAGTTACCATAAGCCAATCACCAGCAGGAGTGTCTTTGTCTCAAAACAAATGCACATGATATGAGCAACCAAGGACTTTTCTCTGTGCTACTTGGAGCTCACAGTCCTTCCCAGAGCATCACCTCCCTTCTTCTGCCTTTTTGCTTTAAAAACATTGTTTTACTAGATCAACCAGGAAAAAAAAAATCAAATCCTGTTTGGTCCACAGGAAGATTCTTTCTTCCTTCCCCTTAAGACTGTTCATGGGGATGCCTGACTGCTCTGGAAAAGCCACCTTCCATTTCAATATGGTAGAGGGAATACTTCAATGAGACTCTGATGGGCTTACAAGTTTAAAAGCTGGAAACAAAGAGTTGGAAACATTTTTGTCTCAGTCGGTGCAAGCTGCTACAACAAATTTCCATAGACTGGGCAGATTGTGAGTGACAGAAATATATGTCTCACAGTTCTGGAAATTGGAAGTCTAACATCATGATGGAATCTGGTTGGAGTCTGGTTGAGGGGCCTCTTGCAGACTGCTGACTTCTTGTATCTTCACTTGGGGAAACTGAGCCAGCTAGCTCTGACTTTATAAGGGTACTCATCCCATTCTGCAGGCTCATTATTTTATTACAACTCAAAGGCCTCACCTCCAAATACCAACACACTGGAGATTAGATTTCGAGGTGTGAACTTGGGGGTGACACATCATCATGTGCACAGCCCGGTTATGCTGATGCTGTGGAATGGGTCACTGAGAGACCAAAGGAAGTGCCCATAGACAGCATAGGAGGGCTGAGGTCCTATTGGGAAATTCTTACAGGGGAGGTCCATTGGTGACAGGCGGATCAGGTAGCACCTGCACCCTTCGCTGAGTGGCTAGGCAGCACTCCTTTTCCTTAGGCGTTTTGCTCAGCAGCAGGTGGCTGGATGAGGGACGTGCATCCTTTCCACAGTGCCCTCCATTCCACCTCAGCAACCAGTGAGAGAGGGGTTTGCATGCTGGGCTGAGAAGCAGTGATTTTATCAATATTAACTTCCTTAGTTTGCTCCTATGACCAGCATTCCAAGGAGCAACTCTTTTGCACAAGAAGGTTCGAGAAAGTGGCTTTCTCCAGATGATGCTCACTTGTCCTGGTTCCCAGTGTGCACGAGAGAGAGCCAGTGTCCTTCAAGATGATATGCATCTGGACTTTCTGGCCCAAGCTTGCTCTCATTACTCTAACTTATCTAGGTTTGGGGAAACAGAAATGGGGCATCAGGGACATGGTGTTTTATGTCTCCTTTTGCTTCATGGACAATGCACCCACACATTCAGTCTATAACAAATGTAAATAAGCAAGGAGGCATTGATTTCTGACTAAATTTTAGGTGGGAAAATATTATACTAACAGAACAGAACACAACAGACAGCAATAGAACAGTCTTCAGTTTTTAAGAAGCCTGGAAGAAATAAATAAAAATGTATTGAGCCCTTGCTATGTTTCAGGTAGGAGTCTAAGTGCTTTCCATATATTATCTCATTTAACATAAGAAGCAGGGCTAGGGATATAGCTCAGTTGGCAGAGTGTTTGCCTTGCAAGCACAAGGCCCTGGGATCAATCTCCAGCACCGCACACACACACACACACACACACACACACACACACACACAAAAAAAAAACATAAGAAGCAAAGCCTGCACCATTATTATCTTAATAATACGAAATTTATTAAAGAGATAAAATAAGCTACCAAGAATCACTGTCCCATTAGCTTTTGCAAATAAAATATAGCAATTTAAAACACCAAACACTATTCCCAATCATTTGTGTTTGGCTGCAATTCTGGATTGGAGCAAGAGGGAGGGGTTGAATGTCCAGGGATGACCTCACTCACATCTCTAGGACTCTAGGTCTTTGTTGGAACAGCAAGACAGCTGGGCCTTTCTCCATGTGGCTTATTCCTCCAGAAGAGCTCAGGATCATTCCCATGGTGGTGGTGGACAGGTTTCGAGCCACAGGAGAGGACAAACCCAAACACCCAAGCACTGGTCAAGGTGTTGTTGGCGTCACACTTGCTAAAACCAGTTGGCCACAGTCAGTCACATTGGGCCAAATCTCAATTCAAGGGAGAAAAAAGTAGGTTCTATCTCTTGATAGTGGGGGCAGGGTGGTATGGTCACTTTGCCAGAGAGCAGGCATACAGGGACGGAAGGAGTTCGTGGGTGCTTGTGATCTGTTCTAATGACGAAATCAGTAAGTGCTCAAGCTGGTATCAAAATCCAGGTAGTCTCATTTCAAAGCCATGTTCTACGACTTAGACAGGTTGTGCTGATCCTCTCTGGATCATTTTGGGGCATTTTCTTGAAGTTTTTTTTTTTTTAAATATATACATATATATTTTAGCTATAGGTGGACACAATACCTTTATTTTTATGTGGTGCTGAGGATGCAACCCAGGGCCTCACGCATGCTAGACAAGTGCTCTACCACTGAATCACAACCCCAGGCCATTCTTGAAGTTTTATATGATGCGCATGGATTACTCAGTTAAAGTCTAGTTAGATTGCTCAGTGATGGGGGGTACATTCTGAGGAATTGACCATTGTGAAAACATCGCAGAGCGTCCTTACACAAACCTAGATGGTATAGCCTACTCTACAACTAGGCTACATGAAACACGCATTACTATACTAGGTACTATAAGCAATTGTAATGCAATGGTTAAGTAGCTGTGTTTCTAAACATATCAAAACATAGACAAGGCACAGCAAAAATACTTAGGCAATAGGAATTTCCAGCTCCATTCTAACAATGTAATATGGCACATGATTGAAACAACAAAAGGAAAACCCTCATGAATGTATCGTATGCTCTAGGCATTCTGCGTAAAAGACAATGACGTCATAGCCACCTTGTTTTACCCTCTTGTTAGCACTGCTTTTGGTTGTCCAGTTTCTGAGGTGTCCATGGAGCCAATGGCAGACACTCAGCAGTTACTGTGAAGCTTGGCACAATATCCTATGTGCACTGTCCCAGAAACATCAGAGAAGCAGCCCTCTGACTCCTAACTGTTTTGCCTCAGATGATCCAAACCTGTGATAACTGAACAGTTCTCTATTGTATAATTTTCCTGTCACTATAAGAATGCAAAGAAATAGCCAGTGAACCTGAAAGGTTGTGATTAATTGCTTCCTGCTTTCATTAAGTCTTGGGAGGCTGGGTTTAGAGAAAGCCTTTGGATTCTTCAAGTTGTGTGCAGTTAAAGTAATGTGCAGATACAAATGGTGATTGCTATGGTTTGGATGTGAGGTGGCCCCTAAAAGCTCAGGTGTGAGACAATGCAAGAACATTCAGAGGTGAAAGGATTGGGTTATGAGAGCCTTAACCTAATCAGTAAATTAATCCCCTCATGGGATTAACCGAATAGTGACTGAAGGTAGGGTGTGGCTGGAAAAAGTGGAAAAGACCTGACCAGAACAATTGTAGAGGAGGAAAAGTTTATTTCATGGTTTCAGAGGTCTCAGTCCATAGACAGCAGGCGTCATTCCTCAGGGCTTTGAGGTGAGGCTGAACATCATGGCGGAAAAGTGTGGTGGAGGGAAACAGCTCACATGGTGATCAGAAAGCAGAGAGAGACAGAGAGAGAGCGACTAAGATCAGCTCACCAAATATATACCCCAAAGGCACACCCCCAGAGACCTACCTCTTTCAGCCAAACCCTACCCACCTCAGTTACCACTCCATTAATCCCATCAGGGATTAACTCACTGATTGAGTTCAGGCTCTCACAACCCAATCCTTTCACCTCTGAATGTTCTTGCACTGCCTCACACCTGAGCTTTTGGGGGACACCTCACATCTGAACCTTTCCAGTGGACCTGCAAAGAAACAGCTCCAAATCAAACAATTTTTATAGAAGTATTACTGGCAAAATATCATTTTTTATGAAAAATATGACTTATAATTCAAAATAGCATTTTTTATATATTTGACAATTTGTGCCTCCCAAGTCAGTATTCATGAGAAGGGTGATCATTTCTTGATTAAAAATCTAATACTGAAGCATAATTCTTATATATCAGTGAATGCCTGTGGGATTAAATGGTACCGAATATATCTGTAAATGATTGTCACTTAGTAATTACAGTAAAATCACGAGCTATGAACACTTACTTTTGAAACTGGTAAGAAAGTATAAAAATTACAACATGATCTTTTGAGTGTGTGTTCTAAAGCATTAGGATCACTTGAAAGAACTTTTCCTAATATGAAAATTTTTCCGAAGTGTACTTTTTATTGTCTTCCTGATCCTTATATAACTACCCTCTCCTTCGTTAGTGAAACTGTCTTACCTTTTAAACATCTGTGCTGTCTTACTTTAAGTAAAATGAAATAGTGTGTGTTTCAATGCAAGGAGACTGAAAATATTTCTTTGTCTTAGAGTCATTGCTGCTGCTGCTGCTGTGGATGTTCATGCATGCTTCAGAAAATTTCTTGTTTTAGAGTGTTCAGAGGCCTTATGAGAAAATCTACTATTTGCAATTAAGTAACTCACAAGGTCAGTCAGCAAAAGACAAATTTGCTTCAAAGGTGGTTTACTTGAACACAAAGTTTGGCCAAAATTCATTACAATTGAAAGCCCAGTGGGTATCATTGTATAACTTCTATAATGTTTTATTTATTTATTTATTTATTTGTTTGTTTGTTTATTTACTTACTTATTTATTTTGCAGCACCAGGGATTGAACCCAGGGCCTTGTGTTTGCAAGGCAGGCACTCTACCAACTGAGCTATAGCCCCAGCCCAACTTCTATGATTTTAATCCCCAACGAGAAACCTTTCATTCTAGGGGTATCAGAAAATCATGCCAAAGAGTAACTGCAGATATTGTTCAGTGAGAGAATATTTCATGCTACAAAATAATGGTTATGAACCTCAAAATATGGTCAGTTTAAAAAGCTGACACATAGGAATCCGTATTATATGATTTCTCTTATATGAAGTTCATGAATAGGCAAGATTTATCACTGCTGATAGAGATCAAAGAACCAGCCGATAAGGGATGTGATGGAATTTTCTGGGATGATGGAAATGTGTTCTATATCTTGTTTGGGGTGGTATTTACACTTTAGATCTATGCATTTTAATGTATGTAAATTATACCTCAATTAAAGATGAATAAAACTGAGCACTTCAGATCTGTATACTTTAATGTATGTAAATTACAGTTCAATTTAAAAATGAATAAAATTACACACACAACAAAGATTTCTGTTAAATATAGTGATTCTCAAACATTGTTCTTTTTAAAAATTTATCCTCATGTAAATATATTGATTAGTTCTGGTGTGAATGTGTCTTCCTTTGACCTATTTTCCCAATGACAGATTGATTAAATAAATCTTAAAAACTGCATTGCCTCTTGAATTACCTAATTATGATTTATTAAAACCAGGAATGGTGAATTGTGATTGATGCCCTAGATCTGTATTCTATGGATTGATCCTTGTTGAGAAAAGATATAGTTTGAGATGCTCTTCATCTTTGTTCTATCATCTGTAAAACGGAGCTTAAACTTGCCCGAAGGTTGCGTAGGATCAAATGAGATAATGTATAGTCTAATCCTTCTGTTCAAGGTGTCAGCAGTGGGCTGGCAATCTCAGCATCACTCAGAAGCTTGCTAAAAATACAGACTCTCCGGCATCACCCTGGAACTACTGAGTCAGAATCTACATTTTCACCAAATACCCAGGCAGTTTATCTGCATGCTAAAGTTTAAGAAACATTGTCCTAAAAATGCATTGTAAATTATAAAGAGATACAAACATGAGAAATTGTCATCAATACAGTTTCTAAGGTGGAAATACGGCCGTGTTTTGCATACGTATTTCCCATGTTACTTCCAGGTTCTTACCCTAAAACCACTCAGCTGCCATTGTGGGCTACAGGATTGTGGCATGTGGCTGAGTGAGTTGCTGGTGGAGGGACCTCATGGGTTGGAAAGGAACACTCTCCTAGGACACCATTTCCAGGCAGGTTTTGAGGGTACAACTTCATGTGCAGTGAAAATGGACTCAGAGTCTAGGTGGACAGTGACACATATTATCAGAACCCTCAGCAATTTCTGTGATTCCAAAAGCAGTGAGAGATTTCTGCCCTGGAACTTAATTTTCTTCCCCCACAAATCTGTTGCTAGCTGGTCTCCATAAAAGGTGCCGCCATACAACCAGGCACTCAACCCTGAAGCTCCCAGGTTATCTATGATTCTTCTCTTGTGATTCTCAACCCTGTCCAATCCACCAGCAAGTCCCATCAATCCTACCTCCAAATTCTGCCTTCAGTCACCCCTCCTTCCTCTATCTTCAACACCACCACCACAACCACTGTAAGCACAAAACGACAGGATGTAGACCTCAACAGATTCAGAGAAGCCTTTTATTCATTCACAGACTGGGGCACATTTTCTGGATGTGAAAATGGCTGTCAGTTACAGAGGGGATTTTAGTTGTATAGGGTACAATGAGGATGGTTTAATCATTGGAAACCGTGGACCTGTAGTTTGAACAGTCAGGTGCTAGTTGAACAGGTTAAAACTTTAACTTAGAAGGATAGTTGTAAAAAAGTTGAAACTCATTGTTATCTGGAGAGATAGGAGTCCAGATCCCGAGGGATGAGTACTCAAATCTTGCCCATTGCTTTTCTTTCTCTGGGATCCATTGTTTCCCAGAGTTTCAATATTTGCTGTGCCTCCATTTAGGACTAATTTGCAATGGGGGAAGGTCAAAGTTTACGGCCCAGAATTCAGTATCTGCCCCTTTCCTTCAGGGCCCCTTGTTATTAGGAAAGGATTTACTGGGAGGCTAATCCTTGTCTAGTTTGCCCTCCCTCCTCCTAAGCTGCATGTCTCTCCACTTTTCTTTGGGGCTATCTTTTAGGAATATTGTTTTCCATAAACCTTCAACCACCACCTCTTATTTGGACTCCTGTCCTCTTGTGGCTCCACAATTCCTCTGCCCACCCTTTGTTAATTCTCTACAGACCAGGGAATACATCAGACACTTCACACCCTTGCAAAACCCCCTCCCCTCCCATGTGTTCCTATTTGCTTAGAAAGTTCTAGACTCCACCCCTCCACCGGGAATGGCCTACAAGGTCCTGCCTAAACTGATCACTGTGTATCTTTGCATCCACATCTTGCCCTTCTTGATCTTGCTCTCTGACCACCATTTTGAATTTCTTTAGCTCAAGAGTGCTACATACGTCTTTGCCTTGCAAATGATGCTTTCTGGACTTTCTTTCCCCCCTGCTTTGAATGTTTAGCTGGCTTTTGTCTTTCTGGTGTCAGCTAATCCCCCAGCTCCTCTGAGGTGGCTTCTGTGAGTTCACTACCTCTGACAATCTCCATTTCAGCCCCATGTCCCTTTCTTTCATGATACTTCATTATAGGTTGCAAACATGGTGCATATTTTCCTTGCTATGTTTGTGTGACCTCTCTCTAAATTAGAAACATTGTCCTCAAAAAGCATTGTAAATCGAGATACAAATTTGAGAAATTGTCATGAACGCAGTTTCTATGGTGGCAATGTGGACTCCTGTCTGTTTTTGTTTCTCTAGGGTCTAGTTCAGTGCCTGGTATGGGGTAGGTTCTTAATAGATGCTTGTTATGACTAACTGATTGACTACCTGAACGAATGAATGAATGAATGCCTGCAGGAACAAATTTATTCCTTTGCATACCCAGATGGCTGCTTATTTATGTGATGCTGTCTAGAATTTGCCTCCTGCTGAAGTAAAAAATGTCTATCTCTTAATTCTGAACTCATCACCTCATCACCCTCACACCAGACTGCTTCTTGCATTGTTATAATTCTCCAAAAAAAAAAAAAAAAAATCACTTAAAAATAAAAAGATCGCAGGATTTGTTTTTGCAGAGCTTGTTTGCTTTGTGTCCCTGGTCATCCAATGACCTCCTTCTGCTTTTGGAAAGGGCGGTTCCTTGCAGTGCAGCAGATTCATCAATCCCTGTTCCCTGGACCCCTGCTGTTGGAAGCCACAGGAAAAGCAAGCACAAAATCACCTTTAATTAGCAAGAAAGGAGCATGCCTGCCTGATAGACACAGATAGTGCCTTGGAAACAAGAAACAGAAAAATGTAAGGCAGGACCAGGTTCATGGGAAAGAACTGGGAAATGAAAAAGAATAATTATCCTGTTTTAACATAATGTTGTTAATCTGTATTGCCCATTATCATCTGGAGTGTCTTGCCTATTGAAGTATGCGAGCTGCAGAGCTGCTCTTTGCTCCAGCAGTGTCGCGAACGTAAGGGACTGGCTCCCCATCCATCATCATAATTAGTTTGTCATAATTTTCTGCCCTTCTTGGCTCTGCAGTAAAAAGATAGAAGAGGCATTTAAAGTTACTCAGGAATTGTTCCTCAAATTTCCTCCCTGTTCTTTATAGGAACAGATAGCTGTATTTCTGCCCTATTTATTTTATGTGTGGCCTGTGATAATGAAGTATATTTCATCTAGAAGTATATAGCTTTAATTTCCATGTTCTACTCGGAAACATCTTGCTGTTTCGTGTTGTATCAATGGTACAGTATATAAAGGGAGCCCACGCTTCTTCCTGAACTCAGCCATCACCCACCAGAGGTAATTCTAGTTTCAAGACCAACATTATGACTTCACGAGTTGACTGCATAATAACACACGCTGGATCTGTGGTCTGTGAGTGTCTCAGAGTGTTGTCCTTGTTTTATTCCTTGGTTCTCATAACACCTATGGATGTAGCAAGGCAGGGCATGTGGGTAATGGGCCATTAGACAGAATGAGGAGGAGAAAGATCCACTTCCTTTCCCAGGGTCATGCTACTGGAGTAAGGAAGCCCAAGACTTAAATCCAGTTTTCCCAATTATAAATGATGGGCCCTATTATTTCAGTATGTCCTGTTGTGACTGCTGGAATTTGCTTCTGCCAGTAAACAGATGGGACAATTTTCAGTTATTCCTTCCTAGTCCCACCATTGTGAGCAGGACAAGTCTTCCTTCCTGTGTGGGAAAAATGGTTGGTATAAAAACATGGCCTAGAAAAGAGGATCTAAATGTGTGCTTCTAGATCAGCAGCAGCAGCATCACCAGGGAGCATGGTAGACTTGGAAAATCTTGGGCTCTACTCTAGACCTACTTATAGGTCAGAACCTTGGGACAGAGTCCAGCGATTTGTGCTCAACAAGCTTGCCCAGGTGATTTGGATGCAGGCTCAAGCTTGAGAACCATCTTCCTGGGGAGAAGATGGGGAAATGCCGGGGAGAACAAAGAGAGATGACGTTGTGTGTCCAGGGCAAACTCTGGAGCCCGATTGCTGGGTTCCTGTGGCAGCCATTTCATTCATCCACAAAGTATTTACAAAGTATTTAACATGTTCCAGGCACTCTGCAGATGCTTGGGAGATGGGGTGAAAAAACAAAGATCCTCACCCCAGCTCTTAGCCCTGTGGACCTGAAATTCTGCCTTACACACACTGGTGGAAGAAGTATGTTCCTCCTTCCTTTGTTTCCCAATGGAAAGGGAGAATACTGCACTAATGGTGACTGATCCCCAGGCTCCCATAGGGTGGAGCTGTAAGCACCTGGGACCTGCACATAGTTAGAATCACTTGCTGGGACCTGCATGGCCATTAATTCAGAAACTGGCAAGGGGTAATGGGGGAATTGAGAAAAGACAAACAGACACACAGAGAAAAGCTAGGACCAGGTGGGACCCTGTCTTCTGATGGAGGAACAATGACCCAGAGCTAGCTCAGCATGTTCATTATATAGGTTTTATCATCAAAAGATTATTTGTGGGTAAGTGTCAGACTTGAAGGTCACAGTGAAACTTGCAAGACATTGTGATTATCTTCTTATGCCCAGAATTCTCTGTCCCCTGGAGTTGGTGCCTGAGCTCAAGGTCCAGACTGACATAGCTTTGCACTTTGCATGGAGCCTTCCCAGGTTCAGTGTCACCATAGAACCTGGGCCATCTTGACCTGCACCTATGCACAGAAATTCCTATCACAAACACAGCCATGAGGCAGAGATCATGATCTAAGCCAAGGCTCTCCACACCCGGTCAGTCGTCCAGTGCTGTTGACAAGACAGTGCCCTCTCTTGCCGGTGTCCTCAACTGTGATCATAAGCACCAAAGAAGTATACCATTTCCTACCAGCAAGAAAGTGATTCATCCATACCCAGATGCCTGAAGTAGATGTTCAAAACATTAGGACATTTAGAAGCCTCCTGAGGAATTTTGGATCCAGTTGATGGGCATCGTTTGTGAACCTAGAGAGCTTCTGTCCTCATTTCAGTATCACTATGGCAATATGGGCCCAAGTCCTCTGGGAATAAACATGTTCCTGGCACCATAAGTCCTTCAACCTGACATGGGTATAGGGTTCAAAGATAAGGAACTTATAGGGCAATTCCAATTACCACAAAGCTTATTTACAGATGCCTTAGATTTAAAGACTGGCTGCTCCAGGAAGGCAGAGGCAGAGAGATAATGTTTTAGTCACCTTTGCATTGCTGTGACCAGAAGACCTGATATGAAAAACCTGAAAGTGGAAAAGTTTATTTTGGTTCAAAATTTCAGAAGTTCAGTTCAGAGTCAGCTAACTCCATTAGCTCTGGGCCTGAGGTGAGGCAGAACATCAGGATGGAAGGACATGGCAGAGGAGCGCAGCTCAGAGCACAGCAATCAGAAAGCAGAGAGTGAGCTCCTTTCACCAGGGGCAAAACTCCAACCCCAAAGGTATGCCCCCTGTGACCTACTTCCTCCAGCCACATGCTGCCTGCCTATGTTACACCTAATCAGTGAATCTAATCATTTCACCTCTGACTGTTTTTGCAATGATGCACTTATGAGCTCTTGGGGAACATCTCATATCTAAACTACAACAGATGATGTGTACCTTTCTGGGGTTCCAGGAAGGTCTTCACTTCCCCAAATATAAAATGACTCATGCTGTATTGAAAGCCTGGCTCAAATCTTGGTTTCTCTAAGACACAGTCTCCCATTGGGTCAGCCTGTATGAATTTCTCCAGTCTGGGACTTGGTGCTCCCTTTAGCCCCACTTGGGCAAGCACAGAGGGGTTAGCCTCCTGGGAAACACAGCATTGCTTCTTGCTAGTCTGGACTCCTACCTCCCTGGTGTAAGAGCATGGCGAAAGCTACAATTAGAAGATGGTGCAGGTGAAAGCCTCTTATCCCACCCCAACATAAATAGCATGTGGTGTGTTTGTTGAGTGTGTTGGAGGGAGAATATCTCTGGGCATCAGAGCAAAAAAGAATGAGAAGAGAGGGAGGATGGAAAGACAGAGAGAGAGATAGAGAGAGGAAGGAAAAGGAAGGGAAGGATAGAGGGGGAGGGGACTTGGGTTTGCAGAGTCAGCTCCAAGGCCACGTACCTAACCTGTTGCTTGAAGGAGAAGAAAAGACAGCATCTGCCATAGGCTAATGGTGGAACTGAATGCCCTCTGAGACTTCTGTGTGGCACAGGTGCATCCACATGCTTCTGGGTGGAGCCAGAGGCTGCAGGAGTGTGTATCTTGTATGAGGACACTTCTGCTCAGTATCCCAGACCACTTCTATACTGTGGCCAATGACTGCTGATCCTCTGCTTTCTGCTTTTTTCACTGAACCTGCGCCTCTACCAAGAGCACTCACTCTTACCTCATGATTCACACACACATCTCTACCTTCCTCTGAACTTTGGACCTTTGGAAGGTGAGAATTGCGTCTTATGTACCGTATCTTTTTTTCACATAGTGCTAGTACTTTACATTTAGTAAGGATCACAATGTTTGCAGTAGTGGAATTATTTACTGAGAACTTTGTCCTATTTCTTGGGAAAAAATAAACACCTTGGGGTGTTTTCCTAATATACTTTACTGATTGTTATGGTTTGGATGTGAGGTGTCCCCCGAAAGCTCACATATGAGACAATGCAAGAAGATTTGGAGGGGAAATGATTGGGTTAATAGTCTTAATATAATCAGTGAATTAATCCCTGATGGGATTAATGGAGTGGTAACTGGAGGCAGGTAGGGTGTGGCTGGGGGAAGTGGTTCATGGAGGCGTGCCTTTGGGGTATATATTTGCTTCTGTCCAGTGGAGTCTCTCTTTTTCTCTCTTTTCTGGTCATCATGTGAGCTGGTTCCCTCTACCACACTCTTCCACCATGATGTTCTGCCTCACCTCAAGCACCAAGGAATGGAGCCTGCTGTCCATGGACTGAGACCTCTGAAACTGAGCCCCCAAATAAACTTTTCCTCCTCTACAGTGGTTCTGGTTGGGTCCTTTTAGTCACAGCAGCAAAAAAGGTGGCAAAATCACTGATTATAAGAGACAAACTGATTCCTCCTTTTAATCTCTTCTTAATGATGAAACATCACTGAGCTGAAATTTAATGGAGTTTTGTTTTGTTTTGTTTTGTTTCTCCCTGCTTCTCCTACCTACCTCATTCTAATAAGAAGGATGCTCTGGAGGACTGCCTCATATTTCAGATCTAAATTTAAAGAAGTCAGACTCAATTGCTCAGTTAATTAAATTTGCAGTAGTCTCTTTGGAGATATTTATGGACTTTTGTTCACACTTTTGCATTTTCCTTTTCTTCTAGTTGAGTGTAGCAAATAGTGTGTGACAACCACATTACCAAATGTGGCAGTTATTTACAGACCAAAGTGATTGATTTTCTGATAATTGTTTTTTTTTGGGGGGTGGGGGTATGGGCAATTGAGCTCAGGGGCACTCGACCACTGAGCCACACCCCCAGCCCTATTTTGTATTTCATTTACAGACAGGGTCTCACCGAGTTGCTTAGAGCCTCACAGTTGCTGAGACTGGCTTTGAACTCAAGATCCTCCTGTCTCACTCTCCCGAGCCACTGGGATTACAGGTGTGCTCATAATCATTTAATAAGGTAATTTTTCTGGGATGCAGACTCCAAGACTCCCTTGTCTGTCTTGTTCACAAGTTGCTTCCGATGTTATCTTATCTCTTAGGACACCCTAATGAGAACTACAGCCATTCGTGTCTAGCACATGCACTGTTTGAAATTTCAGGGGTTTCCTTTCTTTCTTGGAGTTCAAAGTCACAGACTTGGACACACATTTCAAAAAGTTGGAGCCATGGAATCTGATGAGATCATCAAAATGTCCATTGTTCCCAAAACCATAGGTTATACAGATTTAAATTTCCAGGACAAGATTTTCTCCAATTGGGAAATATTCAGGCCAATTTCTGCAACAGTGGTACTGAATACTGTGTAGTATTAAAAAAAAATTGCTCCCCCTTTTTCACACCTATCGCTTCTAATATCTCTTTGATGTGTGCCAGGATCTTTGCTAAAATATTTAGATGGCTTCTCCTATAGAATTCTCATGATACCTTATGAAAGAAGCTGTTATTACCTCCATGTTAAAAACAAAAAAACTAAGGCTCAGAGAGAGTGACTGGTATCTGCCCGGTCATACAACTGACAAAGGGCAGACCCTGGTCTCAAATATTGATTCGTTGATTACTAAGCCCAGAGTGTTTCCACCACCCCATTTTTGTTATGTGTACAAACAGAATCTGATATAAGGAAGCCAAAAACAGCAGTTGAAATAATATTGAAAAGCAATGCATACTCTGTAAGTTAGAATATTATACTGAGAAATAGGTAAAATAATAGACTTTCTGATTCAGCTGTTTTGTGGTGATATTTAGTATCATGGATTTCAAAGGACACCCAAGAAAAATTTAAACAAAGAAGCGGCATGCCCCTATCAGGTACCAAAGCATAGAAGGATAGCAATTAGAAAAGTATAACATTGACAGGTGGATCAAGACAGACAGCCCTCAAATAAACTCATAAATAAATGGAAATTTTGTGTATGAGAAAGGTGAAGTTGAAAATGAATGGGGAAGAGCTGACCAGTTATTCAGCAAGTGATATGGGGAAATAGACTATTTGTGGGGTGGGGGTTCTTATCTCATAATACTTATGCAAGTATTGGATCAAATGTCTAAATATTTTTAAGATTTTGTGTTGAAAATGATATTGTCACCCCGTACATTCCTTTGAGAAAGACTTGGGTTTGAGTTGTGAAATGGAAAATGTATTACCTATGCCTGAGAAATAACTGTTCACTCTGAGACTCAACCATATAAATACCTATGCTTCAATATCTGTTATGGTTTGAATGTGAGGTGTCCCCCAAAAGCTCACATGTGAGATAATGCAAGAAGGTTCAGAGGAGAAATGATTGGGTGGTGAGAGCCTTAACCCAATCAGTGAATGAATCCCTGTTGGGATTAACTGAGGGGTAACTAGAGGTAGGTGAAGTGTGGCAGGGGAAGGTGGGCACTGGGAGGTGACTTTGGGGTATATATTTGTATCTGAAGAGTGGAGTCTGTCTCTGCTTCTGATCATCTGGTCATGATGTTCTGCCTCACCTAGAGCCCTGAGGAACTGAGCCTGCTGTCTGTGGATCGAGACCTCTGAAACTATGAACCCCCCAAATAAGCTTTTCCTCCTCTACAGTTGTTCTGGTCGGTCCTTTTAGTCACAGCAGCAAAAAAAGCTGACTAAAACAATATCCAAGAGGGTGCTGCTGATTGCATTTGAAATATAATTATATTGGCACATCTTCCACTTGCCTATGTGGTCTTCTTGGTAATCAGAGATTTGTACTTTGGAGAAGCTGGCTGGGATTGGGGGAACAAGACTTTGCTTATTGAAGAAAGCAAAGTTAACCTCCCCGGAATCCCCACCTAACCTTCCCAGGATTAGGACAGGTAACTCTGCTGTGCTTTCCCATGGAAGCTGGTATTTCCTGACTCTGTTAGATATTGTTGTCAATAGTTTGTTTTCCTGCTAGGTTGTGAGTGTCAAAAGAGTAGGGGCCCTGTCTGCTTTGCTCACCCCTGGGCTTATCCCAATGCTTGCTCATCAGGGCTTTGTGGAATATATAAATAAGCGTGGTGTTAGCCTCATGGATTGGAGTAATAAGGAGCTTTGTAAGGGAAATGGGGAGATTACCTATAGGGAGCTTGGCAGACCTCTAGGTGCATCCTTAGTCAGATAGGAAATGGGTGTGCTTGTGGTTTCCAAGGAAGTCCAGATAAATCTGGAGAAAGCATGAGAATGTACCATACCAGATCAGGATGGAGACCCAGAGGCATGCTCTGAATCCTACCAGTGTGCCAGGGATTGTACTCGACACTTTATTTATATTCTTCCATTTCTTCTCTCCAACAGCCTTAAAAGATGGATGTTTTTATTATCATAATTGTCCACATGAGTAAATTGAGAGGGTAACTTTTCCAAGGTCACTCATCCAGTAAGTGGCAGAGGTGGAACTCAAAATCAAGCCTGACAGTTTGATTGCTGACTGCCTCCCAACAGACTGAATTGAGTTCAGAGAAAGAAATATGGTTCAGTCATAAGAAGTTCTTGCATTCCCAGCCCAGCGTTCTATCTCTTCAGTTCATTCCTAACTACTTCATTAAGACAGTTAATGTGAACAACTCAGAAAAAGAGCGACCCTAACAAACAAAAGATAGTCCTTGAAGAACTGAGCCCTCCTCATGGGTAAGAAGTGATTGCTGTCGTAGGACCACGGTCTTCCTTGTGGAACTTGCATCCAGATTGAAAAGGAATGCTTGAAAGAGAGATGGTTCTCTCTCTAGCTCCCCGTGAGGTTACTTTTCCCTCAGACCAGTGCACACTTTGCACCAACAGCTCACAGTGTCTACACAAAAGGCTTCAGCTGTCCTGCAGTTTCCCAGTCTTTGGTACAGAGCCAAACTTTAGACTTATCAACTGCAAATTACTAGTGGCTCTCCAACTGGATCACTGCAATTGGTGATCTACAGTTTTAATTTGCGGTGACTGATTGCCTTACTCTATAGGAAATAAGTGGAATGAACCTGTGCAGTAATTACTTGACTTCTCCTAAATGTATCTGGGTTTCCTAAGTGAGTTATAGTCACTGACCTAAATATTCCTTAGTTTTCTATGTTAGGAAAATGTTAAATTGAAACTCTGGAAACAGTAACAAAAATTCATAAAAGTAGAATAACTTCCCTTATTTAAATTGGTTCATTTCCACTCAATGCTTATAGAATATAAACATAAAGCAAAAAGCGAAAAAAAAAAAAAAAAAACAAAAACCTTTTAATGACCATTACTATTTGAGCAATGATTGAAGATAAGAGGTTCAACTTCCTAATTGGAAGAAGTGGTGGAAAAATAAATCAGTTGCTTAGAGAATGAAAATAAACTACTTAAGTTTATCTTTGTGTAACTAATGGGTATTTTAATATTGGAAAACCCAAACCAACTAGGCTAATTTTAAGAAAGAATAGTACTCATATTCATACAGGTGTTTACTGACTCACATGAAAGATTTAATATAGTAACATAATGTACACATGATCATTAAAAGCCAAGAAATGATGGCTGTTTAAGGAAAATAAAATTGGTACAACAGGTGAATTTAGTTATGTGACCTATACTCAAATGAAATATAACTGACCTGCTAAATTAGAAAGCAATGTTAATTCCATCATGCAACTTGTAATAGTCTGTTCTCTGTTACTATAACTAAATGCCTAAAGCCAGGCATTTCTTTTCTATAAAGAAAAGAGGTTTATTTAGATTACAGTTTCAGAGTCTGAAAGTCTAAGATCAGGTGGTCCCATTGGTTTGGTCTCTGGTGAAAGTGTAATGGTGAATGATAGCATTGTGGTGAAACATCTATGGGGGAGGGAGAGATAGAGAGTTGGAGGGAGGGTGGTGGGGGATGGAAGGAAGGAGGGCAGAATGGAGGAAGAAATATATGGCCACAGACAGGAAGCCAGAGAGCAACCTACAGACCTCCACATAGGTTCCACCTCTTAAAGGTTCCCCCAACTTAACACCATCACTTGAGGACCAAGTTCCTGATGCACAAACTTGTTAGGGACAACCCACATTCAAATCATAGCACCATGATTTTGGTCCATTTCCATTTCTCGCAAAAACAGTTCAAGTTCCTCAAGATAATGCTAATGGCCACTTCATGGCTGCTTTTCAGAGGACAGATTCTGCAACAGGAAAATTTGGGGGCTGAAGGAGCAGGACCCCTCTCTTGCTCAAGAACCAGCCTTATGTAGGCAGGTGAGGAGCAGCTTCTCCCTGAGAAGGTTTCAAGATCTTTCTACAGATTGTAGAAAGAGAATTTGGAAAAGGATAACCCCAGCCTCAGGACCCTTATCAGATCACCCTTGGTAAAGGATTCAGGATCTATACATTGATTTCCTTAAACTCTTTGTGTTCTGCATGCCTTGAAAAGTTTATTTGTGGGCTGGGGTTGTAGCTCAGTGGTAAAGTGCTTGCCTGGCATGTGTAAGGCACTGGGTTCGATTCTCAGCACCACTTATAAATAAGTTAAATAAAGGTGTATCAACAACTAAAAAAGTAAAAAATTTTAAAAAAAGAGAAAAGTTTATTTGTATCTCACCTAGGCAATGTCATGTCCCAGTTTGGAGCTACTCTCTTTGGAATATGAGACACTGCATAAGGACTGTGGGTTTTCTTTTCTTTCTTTCTTTCCTTTCCATTCTTTTCTTTTTCTCTTTTTTTTTTTTTTTTTTGTACCAGGAATTGAACCCAGGGGTGCTTAACCACTGAGCCACACCCCAGTCCTTATTCCTTGACTCTCAATCCCCTCAATTTTATTTTTTATATGGGACTGAAATCAGGGGATCTCAACTACTGAGCCACATCCATAAGACCCTTTTTATATTTTATTTGGAGTTATTTAGGTCTCACTGAGTTGCTTAGGGCCTTGAAAGTTGCTGAGGCTGGCTTTGAATTTCTGATCCTCCCTGCCTCCGTGTTGTGGTTTGGATATAAGGCGTCCCCCAAAAGCTCACATGTGACACAATGTAAGAAAGTTTGGAGGAGAAATTATTGGGTTTTAGCCTTAAACCAATCTTTGAACTAATCCCTGATGGGATCAGCTGAGTGGTAACTGGAGGCAGGTGGGTGTGGCTGGAGGAGGTGGGCATTGGGGGCGTGGCTTTGGGGTGTATATTTGTATCTGGAGAGTGGAGTCTCTCTCTGCTTTCTGATCACCATGTGAGCTGCTTCCCTCCACCACACTCTTCCCCCATGATGTTCAGCCTCACCTCGAGCCCTGAGGAATGGAGCCTGCTGTCCATGGGTTGAGACCTCAGAAACAGCGAGCCCTTAAATAGACTTTTCCTTCTCTATGATTGTTCTAATCAGGTCTTAGTCACAACAGCAAAAAAGCTGACTGAAACACTCAGCCTTCCAAGTTACTGGGATTATAGGAGTGTACCTCCATACTCAGCTCAACGTCTCTTAATAAACAATTCAGCATCCTCTATGAGTTATGCAGCTTCAGAGAAATGTCTTCCTTAGGAGGTCCATCTCCATCATATTTGGAGTTTGGCACATAGACAAGTAGCTCGAATTTTTTAGTTTACCTAATGGAAGACACCTGACCATAAACTAGTGCAAGAACATGAAAGAATTTCTGTAAAAAATATATATCTTCTCACCCTAATCTACTCTCATTTAACTCCTAAGAGAGCAGCTAACCATTAGGTAAATTAATAGTGATTTTCAAAGCTAAATAATTGAAATGATCACTAAACAGTTGATCATGAACAAATTAGTCATGTGGTCCAAATAGTCTTCCCCTAAATATCAGACAGCATCAGTCCTCATCGACATTGATAATCACGATACATTCTAAAATTACAGGCTCTGTAGCCTTCCAGAGTGTCTCATAGATAGAACTCATTCACTGCAGGTTATATCAGTGAATCAACTCAACCTACTTTGATATCTTATAACTGTCCAAGCTGAGCCAGGCACTACCCTTCTTTCAAGCATGTTTGAGAAAATTACTTGTAAGATGATTTCTCTTCTGGGCACAATCAAGTGCTTTAGAATGAACTCCATAACTGCAGATTCTACATAGGATTAGACTTGGTAATAATATCAAAATATATTGCTTTAATAATGCCTTGAAGTTGCCTGGAATCTCATGACTTTCCTTCTCCCAGTAATTCAGCCAGATAACTTATCAGCAAGTACTTGTTAGTGCAAAGAGCAAAGTACTTTAAGGGACCATAAAAGCTCAAGGTTAAGGTGCTGGAATCAGAATCAACACCTTCTAAAGGAATCTGCTCTTTTGGAGGGAGGCCACTCCTCTCACCCAGGACCAGTGCCTCCTTCTTCTGTGCAGTGAGAAAAGAGGGCTTGATTCTCCTTCTGGGATCTTCCAGTTGTTCCTCTCCATTGCTGAGTTTATGCAAACCTTTAAGGAGATTCTCTCCTGTGTTCCATCTCCTTCCCAACTATGCTGAAGTGCTTTAAAGACTATAAATATAAATGCAAGGGTTTCTTATGCCATGTGTGTGCCTGACATGGTGCCACACAGGTGCTACTTGGGATGAAAAGGAATCCAGCAACTTGGAGAGGACAGTAGCTACCCATCAGCAAATGCCATGGTTCCAAAGTGGGAACACCCACTACAGGTGACATGTGGGATGATGCTAGTACTACATAAAGAAGCATTTGTATCATGATAGTTGCAATATATGTTTCAATAGGTATGTGTGCATTTATTACCATGCATGATAGGAAAATATTAATGCATCATAATTAATATATTAATGTATATTATAGGTATCACGTAGAACACAGTAAGTAAAATAAACTAGTTGATTTGTTTGAAATAAGAAGGAAACTAATAGTATAGAGGACACATAATAAATAATAGTGTAGAGGACATGATAAAAACCATGGAGTTGGTATATAATGTTCTGAAACTTGGAAAATATTGACTCCCAGTGAGGAGGATGGGTCTGCCTTGCCCACAGTCAGATAGTGAGTTACAGGCACCACTGACCTGTAGATGTCATTGTCTTCCTCCTTCTCTTCCTCCTCTTCTTCCTCCTCCTCCTTCTTTATCATGGATTGAACCCAGGGATGCTTAACTACTGAGCAACATCCCCAGCCCATTTTTGTATTTTATTTAGAGACAGGGTCTCACTGAGTTGCTGAGGGTCTTGCTAAGTTGCAGAGGCTGGCTTTGAACTCTCAATCCTCCTGCCTCAGCTCCCAGGCCCCTGGAATTACAGGTGTGCACCACCCAGCTGGGACGGTCTTCTAATTCTCAGGATCTTCCTGATCTTTCACATAGCAAGGACTAGTTCCTTCTGTCATTGGTCATAGCTCTGCTTCTAGTTTGAGTTCACCACAAAGAAGACTTAGTACTTTCTTATGTATATCAGTTGAAGAGTTTAACCTAGATTGTGAAGTATGAAGATCTTCAACAGTGCTTTTATACATGGATCTTGAACACATTGTCAATCTCTCAGAAACCATGAGCTTAGGCCACAAGTGGAGACCTCTCCCTGGCCCATTGCAAAACCTCAGCTGTCATTCCCAGCAAGAGAGAGGAGACAACATCTACCCAATTCAGCATGTGGTGTGTCTCCCTCCTCTGCAAACCAGGCCCAACTCACCATCTCCTTGTTCCCATCCATTTGTAAATCAATGAAGAACACAAAAACAAGGTTTTGGTAAGAGACTGAAAAAGAAGACCTAGGCCCTATGTGAAACTCATTTGCAATAATGACTGCTATTCATTTTGCACTGTGCCAATGCAATTTCTGCATTTCATATTATCACCAGCAAGCATTCCTATCCCCATCTTGCAAATGTGGTAACAGAAGTTCAAGGTGAATTAAATTACTTGACTGGAAAAGTTAGGTCTCATTTTCAGGCCTCTTTGACTACAAAGTCAGAAGGTTCGTATGAATTCAGTATTATTTCACGCATGGAAAAAGAAGAGGTATATGAAGCAATTCTGAATAATCCAAGGACACATGTAATTTGATGCTAGATTAGGTAGACACTTATTGGAATAACAGAATTCAGAGTAGAACAGATTGTTATTCTATTCATTTATCCATCTCGAATCATTTTGGATCCATCATTATGCCTAGGCACCTGTTACTGATCTGTAGCCAAGGTGGACAAACTGCAGTCCATGGCAAAAATCCACTACCTGTTTTTCTTAATAAAGTTTTATTGACACATGGCCACACCCATTTGTTCACGTCTGTGGCTTTTTTAATGCTACATCAGCAAAATTGAGCTGTGACTGAGAACTTTTGGCCTAGAAAACCTAAATTATTCTCTGGCCCTTCACTGAAAAGGTTTGCTGGCCTTTGATCTAAGAGTTCCAGAAGACATTGTATAAAGTGGTAGAACCTGATTATGAAAGGAAGGCTGGGTGTGGTGATGCATACCTGTAATCCCTAGAGCCAGAAAGCTGAAGAAGAAAGATCTCGAGTTCAAAGCCAGACTCAGCAACTTAGTGAGACCTTAAGCAAATCCTGCCTCTAAATAACATATTACAAAGGGCTGGGAATGTGGCTCAGTGGTTAAGTGCTCCTGGGTTCAATCCCTAGTACCAAGAAAAGAAAAAAAAAAGATTAAAACTCTGAATACAAGAGAAGGGACCACAAACTCTAAATTCTAATTTGGTCCCATGGCTCAGTCTTCGTGTGACTCAGAGAAAGTAGGAGCGTCTTTGAGCCATATTGTTCTAATTTGTAAGGTGGAGACAGCTGTGTAAGTTGTCTCTTATGTCCCAGTGGGTTGAATGCCACAGTAAATGATAAATAATAATTAACAGCTACATTTTATTGCATGCTAGTTGGTCAGGCATTTTCTTAAGCATTTGACATGCAATCTCTTATTTGCACCTCTGTATAACCCAAGGAGAGGGTTTCTTGTTACAGGAGTTATTAGAAACTATTAATGTGCTTTTTCTTTTTGTGGATGTGATCTTTGTCAAGGTTGTGTGTTAGTTTTTTGTCACTGTGACCAAAATACCCAATATGAACAACTTATAGGAGGAATGATTAGGTTTGTCTCTTGGTTTCAATCCACAGGCAGCTAGCTGCAAGGTAGAAACATGGAGGAAGGGCCATTGCAGAGCAAAGCTGTTCACCCCATGATGGCAGGGAGGCAGAGAGGAAGCGCTGAGGACAAGATATAGTCCCCAAGCCCATTCCCTCAAGGACCAACTCCCTCTAACTAGTTTCCACCTCCTACAGTTTCCACCATCTTCCATAAATCCATTCAGATAAATCCACTGATGAGGTCAGCCCTTATGATCTGGTCACTTCCCCAAAGCCCCACCTGTAAACATTGCTATATTGGGGACCAAGCCTCTAACACATGAGCCTTTGGGAGACATTCCAGATCCAAACTATAGGAGCTATCATTTGTCTGATTAGAGGATGGGTGGGATGGAAGATTAAGATTTGTTAAGGATGGAAATCAGAGACAAAGAAGGAGATAATCCTTAGCTTCTGAGATGCAAAAGCAGATTAGACATCTAGACAACTTGCAAATTAGACCATTGTCTTGTAATACATTTTCTTACCTCCTTGGGAGTGTGGTCTGGGTGGGGCAAGCTCAGAGGGCCCAGTTTACAGAGTTTCTGTGGAGCAGAAAATCCCTCTGCTCTTGGCACTAGGATATCAGGAGGTAGGAGAAGTTAAAGGCCAATAGGCCACCACTTTTCTGGCCTGGTAAAGGATAGGAAGAGAAAGGAGAATGTGGGGAGGGAGAGCAAGAAGAGGGGATATGCTCTGGATTTCCCCATGCTTGGCTTTGGGGAGGATGGAGGTAGTTACATCACATAAGTGAGAGTTTAATGGAAAGATGGGCAGTTGCTGTTCATGCCCATAGAAGAATTTGGGCAAGTAACTCATCTGGGGCTGTCCCAGTGTTCACCAGGGATAAGCTTTATAGGTGATAGAAGGAAATTCTAGGCTTTAGCTTCTGTTATGGTTGGATGGAGGTGTCCCCCAAAAGCTCATGTATGAGGCAATGTAAGAATGTTTCAAGGAGAAATAATTGGGTTATGAGAGTCTTAACTCAATCAGTAAATTAATCCCCTAATGGGATTAACTGAGTTGTAACCTGAGGCAGGTGGGTGTGGCTGGAGGAGGTGGGCATTGGGGGAGTGGCTTTGGGGTATATATTTGTATCTGGAGAGTGGAGTCTCTCTCTGCTTCATGATCACCATGTGAGCTGCTTCCCTCCACCACACTCTTCCACCATGATGTTCTGCTTCACCTCGAGCTCCAAGGAATGGAGCTTGCTCTCTATGGACTGAGATCTCTGAAAACATGAGCCCTCAAATAAACTTCCTCCTCTACAATTGTTCTGGTTAGATCTTTTAGACATAGCAGTGAAAAAGCTGACGAAAAGAGCTTCCTGGGCCTGACATTGTGGACCCTGAGTGGCAGGAGTCTGAATCTGCCATGGGGTTCTCTGTCCCATGGTGTGAAAAAAAATAGTCAGGATTCCAGTCTGTGGACAGCAGGAGAGACTGAGACAGCTGAGGAGCGGTGGTGGGCTTGATCCAAACCCAGAGGGAAGGGAGCCCCCAGTGGTGAGCATCGGCCAGCATGCCATAGCCAACCAGGAACCAGAAGCTTGTCCCTGGAGAGCTGAGGACGCCTGGATTAAAACCCCTTCGCTTTCGTAGTATCTACTGTTGTGAAAGACTCATTGACCTTCTCATCAGATGCCAGAATGCCTATGTAGGGAGAGTGACAGGGAAAGAGACTGAAAATTGGAGCACTGTTACCAAGAGAGTCAGAGCTAAATGCATTATTTAATTCTTAGATTGGATGCAGGTTTTTTAAAAAATTTATTTATTTATTTAATTTTTACAGACTTCATTTCAATTCATCGTACACAAATGGGTTACAACTTTTCATTTCTATGGTTGTGCAAGATGTCGATTCATACCATTCATGTAATCATACATGCACATAGGGTGATGATGTCTGTCTCAGTCCACCATTTTTCATAAGTAGGATTGTATGTTTAATTTTCCTCTCCATCCTCCTGTTACCAATTCATACTAATGGTGAATGGGGATGGGGGAAGTCAAATTAATTTTGGTCAAAATTATTTATAATTTAATATACAGAGAATATGATATATAATATATACCCTATTACATCATATATTTTAATACAAATAAGTGCATTATGAATTAAAGGTCACAACCCCTTTACACTGCCATTGTCCCCATTTATTTTAATCTGACTGCCTGTAGATTCAGATTGACACTGAACAATTTAACAACTTATACAAACTTAAAAAGAGCTTTTATTATCATTGTTACTATCCACCGAGATTTGGGTTACCAGCTAAAAATCCAAATGGCAGATGCGACAATTCAAGCAGGGCTGGTATCCCGGAAGACACTGGATGTGTGCAAAGATGAAGTGGCGTCCTGGTAGTTGATGAATGAAAACAGCAAAGGGCTCCTTATGTGTAGAAGATCTGGACCCGTCCTTGGGAGCCCAGGCCAAGAAGGGGACTGTCCTTCGGAGCAGTGCATTATTTCACTCCCTTTGTGATTTAAGTGTTACCTTAATGAAGAGGTTGAAAGAAGTTCTGGGACAGAAGGGGCCCTAGATTTGCAGGAAAGTTTACAAGGAAGCAGTTTTTTCCTGATCTGTAGTCTCACACCCCGTCACTCAGAACTGGCACTGAGAGAGAAGCAGGTGGCAGTTGGAGAGTGGGTTGGGAGCAGGGTGAGAACAGGGAGATAGGAGGCAGAATGCTGGTTTTCCTCCTCCCTAAAGCCCAGAGTTGCCCTTTGAAGCCCTGGCTGTGGTTTAACTAGCTCTCAAATACCCCTGTGTGACAAAAACGGAATGCATGCCGAGCCCTTGGAACACCATCTGCTGAGCGTGTCCTGGTACACAGGCTGGCTGCCTGGCTCTGAGAGATTTGGAAGTTATTTATGTTGCAAGCTCTCGCTGCAGTCTCCAAACACTGTCCTCCTACCAGGAGACTGTTTCCCCTCTTCTTGAGATGTCTGCGAACTCTGACTGCTCCAGTGGGAGCAGAAGCTGTCAAGACCGTTCATCTGGAGCTTCCGTTTGGGGGAGGAAAAATAATTTTTTTCAAGGATGTAGGCAGAGGGTCTATAATAAGTCCTGGCTCTGGCACTTGGACACAGAATGTTCATCTCAAATCTCTTTTAGCAGGTAGGCAGGTTTCCAAGTTACAAACGGTCGGGCTGAAATGTGGCTGAGACTGGGGTGGAATCCACATGCCCACTGTCTCCATCCTGGAGGAACCAGGATGAGCAGGAGCTAGTCTGAGCACCATTTGTTCTGTGAATGTTCACTTATTTGCATCAGTTTTATTGATCTTTTAAATCTTTTATAAAAAAATTTCAAGTTGAATCATTTATTTTTAAAATTTGTTTTTTATTAAGTAAAAATGGTGTGTGGTATACAACAAGATGTGTATACATGGCACGATGGTTAAATCAAATGATTTAACATATATATTACCTTACAGGATTTTTTTAATATTGAGAATACTTTAAATCTATTCTCTAAGCAATTTTAAAATATGTAGTATGGTTATTAACTACAGTCACCACAATGTACAATAGATCTCATGAATTTATTCCTCCTGTTTAATTGAAACTTTGTCTTTTTTGGAGGCGGAGGCACAGGGGATTGAACCCATGGGTCCTTGACCACTGAGTAACATCCCAAGCCCTTTTTAAAAGAAATTATTTAGAGTCAGGGTCTTGCTGAGTTGCTCAGGGCCTCGCTAAGTTGCTGAAGCTAACTTTGAATTCACAATCCTCCTGCCTCAGCCTCCCCAGTCACTGGGATTAGGGGTGTACACCACTGTGCCCACCAAAATTTTGTCTTTTTTTTTTTTTGGTAACAGGAATTGAATTCAGGGGTACTTGACCACTGAGTCACATCCCCAGCCCTATTTTGTACTTTGTTTAGAGACAGGGGTCTCACTGAGTTGCTTAGCACCTCACTATTGCTGAGGCTGACTTTGCACTTGTGATCCTCTTGCCTCAGCCTGCCAAGCTGCTGGGATTACAGACGTGGGCCACCATGCCCAGCTAAAATTTTGTGTCTTTTGACCAACATCTCCCTAACACTTTCACCCCTGGGCTCTGGAAAGTACCATCTTACTCTTTGCATCTCTGAGCAGCAAATTTAATTTTTTACACTCCACTTATCAATGA
>JAJEJO010051158.1:8559-76207 GCA_020662805.1 Glaucomys volans | reverse complement strand
TCTTCCTCTGTTAATATTAAGATGTCCTTAGAGATTTGGGTGACCTATACCAATTTGGTTAATTGTGAGCTGTGTGGTTTGAATCTCCAAGGTCATCTAGTAATGATGAGCTTGTGTCTGGAGCCTTCAGCTTGAAGGCTTCCACCCAGTGGATCCCATGCCTATGTCTCCTCCTCCCATGGCTGTCTGCTGGGGAAGCACAGATCTGACACTGAATTTATACCAAGACTGAGGACAGAGCAGGAGCCATCAGCAAACATGAGGCAGGGAGTTGTACGTGCTCCAGAAACCTTGGTCATGACCCAGCAGAGGAGCAGCTTAAACCAGTAAGTGCTGAGGGAGAAGATGGGTGTAGGAAGGCCCCTCAGAAACAGCTCTCCACTCCTCTGTTCTGCCAGATCCCCCAAAGGTCAAGCTCAAGAACCGGTGTTCCAAGAGAGGACACAGTGACCTGAGAGTGGAGTCAGAAAATGGACCCTAGTCCTGGGTCATTGACTTGGAGGGACAGGGATGTGAAATGTCTCCTTTGGCTCTTTCAGGGATCATTTGCCAGGATCCTCCTGGAAGGTGCGCTGTGTCCAAGGTTTGTGCTTCTGACCTCACTGTTAAAAATGAATAATAATAAATATTAAAATGTATTTGCTTAAGTGTAAGAGATGTTCCTTTGGGAAGCAGATGTGCATTACCTGCAGAGAAACCAAGAAGTGAAGTTTCATAGAAGACAATTCAAATTCCTATGAAATACCAGTTTTGAAATGCATTTTCCTAAATGTTTGCTTTTCTAATATGTGAGGGGGGTCTTAATGACAGCAATAGTAAATAGCATTACTACTATTGGGGACCTTTCCCAAATGCTAGCAAAAATTCTAAGGCATTGGCTCTCAACCCTGGTGAAGGAAAATAACAATATTTTAAAATATTCACATCTATATCTATTGATAAAGAGATTGCAATATAATAAAGATTTTATTAACAACTTTACAATAATAATATAATCTAAGAAATTACTGTCTCCATTTCAGACATGAGTAAATGGCTGAAGAGTACTAATCATATTTCCTCTAATTTCCTCTTTTGAATTTTTTTTCTTAATGATGTATTAGTGTTTGTTCCAAAATAATTCCCTGAATGGCCTTCAAGTAGCTCCAGTAAGATAGTTGCATTCAAGTAGAGAGAGTATTGATGTAAGAGTCTGTTAACCGGTACAAGAAGGGAGGGACACACACAGGTTTGGGGTGTTCCTTGGTTCTGTCATCCTCAACCATACACGGGAGAGTTAAGGTCAGAAAAAACAATAACCAGTTAATCCCAGGAAATTAGTAAATTGATTTTTTTTACAGAAGCAAAGAACTGTCTTCCTCTAGACATTGGATGGGGATTGCAAGGGGTTGATACAAATAACATGCAATAAAGCATGGAACTCCAAAGCACGTCATAACATTTCATTTCTTTTTCACCACTGACATGTGTGCGGTCCCTGATCTGTGATTCCAATGCTTATGCATGTGTTTAAACACACTGACAAAACTGTGAGAGCCACCAAAGCTAAGTATAAAAATTCTATATTAAAGAATTTTTTGATACAAGTAAAATTCTAATGGGCAAGTCAACCACAAGGTAGGAAAAATTCAAAAACCTTCAAATCTCCTGGGTAGTAAAATGTTTTCTGATATGAACTAACAATTTTAAGTAAGTATTCATCTAACACAAACCTAGCTCTTACATAATGCTTTAAATATTTGAAATCATAGGAATTGGCATCATGCTTAAGTATTTGACATTTATTTGTTCCCTTTTCCAACTGTATTTTCTTTTTCAAAAGTTGTCCAAGCAGAACAGAAGCACAAAATCTATCATTGGTCTCAGAATTCTACCTCATGGAACTGTCAGAGGACCCAGACCTTCAACCCCTCCTCTTTGGATTGTTCCTGTGCATGTACCTGGTCACAGTGCTTGGTAACCTGCTCATCATCCTGGCTGTCAGTGCTGACTCCCACCTCCACACCCCCATGTACTTCTTCCTCTCCAACCTGTCCTTGGCTGACATCTGCTTAATCTCCACCACAGTCCCAAAGATGCTTGTGAACATCCAAACTGAAAACAGAGCCATCTCCTATGTGGGCTGCCTGACACAGATGTCTCTTTTTCTCATTTTTGGGTGTATGGATGATCTGCTTCTGACCGTGATGGCCTATGACCGGTTTGTGGCCATCTGTAAGCCCCTGCATTACCAGGTCATCATGAACCCGCACCTCTGTGGTATGTTAGTTTTGACAACATTTCTGTTTGCACTTTTGGAATCCCAACTGCACAATTTAGTTGTATCACACATTTTCCACTACAAGAGTGTAGAAATTGCTAATTTTTTCTGTGACTATTCACAGGTTCTTAGTCTTTCCTGTTCTGATACCCTTACCAAAATTATAGTCAGGTGTTTTGCTGCTATTTTCTATGCTTTTCTTCCTATCTCAGGGATCTTTTTCTCTTATTATAAAATTACTTCCTCTATTCTGAGGATCCATTCCTCAGGTGGGAAGTACAAAGCCTTCTCTACCTGTGGATCTCACCTGGCAGTTGTTTGCTTATTTTTTGGGACAGCCATAGGTGTGTACTTTTCTTCAGATCAGTCATCCTTCACGAAGAAGGGTGCTGTGGCCTCAGTGATGTACACTGTGGTCACCCCTATGCTGAACCCCTTCATCTATAGCTTGAATAACAGGGATATTAGATGTGCCCTGAGGAGGTTGCACAGGAGAACAGTGTAATTGGAGGTCCTATGACATCCATTTGGAATGTATTGTGGAAATGCAGCAAAACTAAACATCTAAACATTAAATCCTGCCTCCACGATCACTTTATTTTTGTAGAAAGATGTCTTTATTTCCTGATGGTGTTTCAGAGTGGAATGGTGGCTTCGAGGAATGGGAGAGGGAGAATGCCCAGTCTTATTTAAGTGTTTGCACATTTTTTCACTTCATTTAGAAAGGTACAATTCTGTAAGAATGTATTTATTTTCAATGACTGATGAACTTAACCATGAGTAAAGTGATAACTTATTGTTATGTGTAACTTACCACTATAATTTTGAACCTATTAAGTAGATTGATCTTGAAGGAAAACAGTGACAAAGCAGTTAATAATGCATAAAAGCTTTCTCCTGAGTATAGTAGAGTCCAAACATATTGCAGATATTCATTTTCTCTTCTTTCTCCACTGATATAAGAAATCCTTTGCGACTGGGTTACTTGGACCAATATGAGTAATATTGAGTTCTGTGCTTTGAGGTCCAAGGTTCTATGATAGTGAATAAATAGCCTTTCCACCAGTCTTTTGGTTTTAATGCTCCAGTTCATTGGGCTCCACATCAGTGTCTCTTCACCCATGGCTTCCTCTATTAGGATGCTCCTGTCTGTTCCTATACTAATGTCAACTGCTAGGATGGAGACTGATTCTTCACTGGGCAACAGTCATAGGATCAATTTCAAAAGGATGTTCCTTGAACATGGCCCAGCAGAGAAGCAGCACAACTCATTCTAAGCCACGTGGGATGATGAATGGAGAAAGAACGGTTTGAACCCCTGTCTCTCATCATTGAGAATAACATGACAGTTTTGTCATTGCCATGGGGAGATACCAACATGCAGATTTCAGCTATGAGTTCTGTGAATCATGAGTATTTGGTATGGTGGGTCCTGGGGATCTCATTCCATGTTTCCTTCTTCTCCCACACTGATTTTGTTCCCCTCAGTCTGTCCATCCATGAAATCAAAATGTGAGATACAGCAAACTGTTCCCTCACAGCAAAGGATTATGAAAGTGATTTTGAGGACAAGCAGGAGTGATGGTACCTGTGAATTCTCAAGCTGATCTTGAGGGATTCCTAAATGCTAGTGTCTGAGATGTGTGCTGGGTGGTGATTCATGTCTCAGGTGCTACAATAATGGGGCATGGGTAGACCTCTCCCTATGGACACTGAGCATTGTGAGCACAGAGATGGAGAGATTGAAAATATTCTGAATATAGCAACTGTCAATGCTGCTCAACCAAAGTGTGGATTTCCAGACTTTTACCCCAGGGCACCACCATCTCCTCTCTGGGACCAATGGGAAGATGAAGTTTCTTGGTCAATGATTATGCAAGGATTATTGCTCCATATATCTCATGGGTGCTTTTGACAATATATCTAGCAATAAAAGGTGGTAATTGATTATGATCTGTGGTTTATGGGCACACCAGATGTAGGTAATTAGTAATAAAAGCAGTGTGCAGCTGTTGTTGGGATTCAAAGAATTCCTCATCCACATGCTATCAGGAAATTCTCACTTGTATGACATGGACACAGGTTCAAGAATCTTGGAAAATTTATTGTAAAAATGTACTGAGAAGCTAAATGATGTCCCTCCTCCAAGATGCACACACATTCTTGGGACAATAGCTGCTGGAGGGTAGCCTGCTTAGTGGAGCTGTAGGTGATTTTAAGCTAAGCCCAAAATAACAGTGCATATGGGTAAACAAGCAATATTGAGGTGAAAATCTTGAGATAGCGGTATGTCACAGAATTTGTTATTGCAGTTTCTTTGGAGGACAGATATGCAGTAAAGTGAAATTATGCCAAGATACCAAGATTTTTTCTGACAGCTCTCTAAGATATGGCCCTTCTGAACTTCAAATAATAACTTGAATGCTTTATACTAGTGTAGATGATAATGCGATTTGTATTTTCTACATTCCTACTGGGCGTGTAGGTTATCTGTTTCACACCAGAGTTCCTTCAACTAAGTACCATCATAAATGAAGTATTTGATGAAAGCAAATGAAAGAGAATACACAAAGAAAACGAATTGGAGGCAGACATCAGCAAATCAGCAGTGATCTATTAAGCAATGGAGGGCATTGAAAATGTATCAAGATCATTGGTTCACCCCAGCTTCTTTCCTGTAACTTCCCTCTGGGTTCACCTCATCTTCCCTTTTCCACTCTGGTATAAAAGAGTTGGCCAGAGGTGTTCCCACAGATGAGCCTTAGGGCGTTTTTCATTTGAAATAGTCCTTGTTGGTGTGTACTAGTGAGCCTCCAGGTGTGGATAAGGACTGAGCTATTGTTAAAAGAATCAGCCCAGAGTTTCATCAACAGATGAATGAATAAATAAAATATGGTGTATGCACATAAAGGAGTTTTATTCAGACTTGATGAAGAACAAAATTATGTCATTTGTAGGAAAATGATGGAAATGGGGAGTATCATATTAAGAAAAATAAACAGAATGGCCAGTATCATATGTTATCTTTAATATGTGAAAAATAGATGGCAATTTTTTTAAAAGGAGGTCATAATATAGAAGTGAACTCATTAGTGTGTAAGAAGGGAAGCAGGGGAGGAAGGAAGAGGATACAGCAAGAGAAGGAGTGGGGAGTTATATCAACCTAATCATACTATCCACATGATGAATTTGCCACAGGGAAGCACACTGTTCTGTGTAATTAGCATGTAATAATAAATAAATAATAATGAAAGAAATAAGTGAATGTTACATGTTAGCTTCTGCTAAGTACTGGAGGGGACCAAAATTTCTGTCAATGTTCTTTTTCTATTCTTTGCCCTGCATGAATATTAGGAAGGATCTAGAGATCAGGATAAGTATCTGCTTTTGATTATTTTTGAATTCTGTATTGAGCCTCTGAGGTTTTATCATCATCAATAAACAGCTTGTGTCAGCAGCCCTTAGTCTGATAGTTCCAAGCCTACAGAATTCCACACCGGCACCTCCTCCCATGGTTGAATGCAACAGGAAGCTCCTATTGTGACCAAAAACTGAATCCTTGGCCCTGGTGCCAATTCCATAAGGAGGACAAAGTTTTGAGAAAAAGGAAAAATAAGTTTTATTGCTTTGCTAGCAAAGGAGAATCACAGGGGACTCCTGTCCCAGAGACTGCGATTTTCCCCATCAGGAGGAACAGGAAGGTTTTAATGGAGCTCTTCAAAGGCCACATTCAAGGTGTGCCCTGATGGGCTGGGGTGGTGGTGGTGGTGTTGGTGGTGTCCCAGGGCACCCAGATGGTGTGCTAACATTCTGCTGTTAATTTAGAAGATACTCATTTCCTAGAAACTGAGGCAGATATCTCCTTCCTGTGGGGCACAGATAAGGTAAACTTGTTCCCTGCCACAAGTTAGGGAGGGGATAGGAAGAAGAGGAAAAGGAAGGAAAATATGTCCCTTTAAAAAATAAGCCTCAAAGTTACATTCGAAAGTTGAAATGGACCACTGTTGCACTATCTCTCACTGCATTCACATCAGCCCTGAGGACAAAGCCTGAGATTTCTTTAGGCACTGGGATGGGAGGAGTGTGTATCCTTAGTCTGGGGCTCCACAGAAACTCAGTTTCATTTAGCAAGTGCTGAGGGAAAGGGTGCACAAGGAAGAAATGTCAAAAATCTTGTTTTCTCTTCATCTGAACCAACATTTGGATTCCACAAGGACAGGATACCATCATGCAAATTTTAAGCTGTGATTTATGTGGAGTTTTTGTTCTTGGTTGTGGTGGGAGTCCAGAAATTTCATTCTAAATTTTGCTTTCCTCCCAACATTTTTCTAATTCCCACAGACCTCTCATCCATGACAGCAGAAGTAGAGTCCTTTCAAACTGTTTCCTAGGTACACCAAAAGCAAGATGACAGTGATGACTCAGATGAGGAGGTGGACTTTAACATGTCACCATCAGGCATTAGTGATGACTTCTTCATGCCACGCACCGCGCTGTTCTAGTTATGTTTGTCAAATTATAATTACTTTACAAAAAAAAGGGAAATATTTTGTTAAATGTACTAAACTTTTGGGTACAAAACACTGAACTTTGGTGTTTGATTTGAGATGCAGGCCATCATTTATGTAGAATCCAGGCAAATTTTACCCTTGACAACTTAACCATCTGTGTCCTATCCTTATGCCCCTGGAAGAGACCCCTTGCTCACAACGTCCTTTGCTTTTGAAGTGTTTGGAAGATCACAGGTCAATTGGTAGTTGGCACTTGTGGCCTTGAGTGTAGGAAGGGTGACTATAGATGAGAAGGAAAGATCATAGAAAGGGTAGTTGGATAATGATTCAGCACAGATCTCTCTCTCTCTCTCTCTCTCTCTCTCTCTATTTTCCCCAATCCAAGATGCCCTCACTGCTCTCCTAATCCCTCTCTGTTTTGGTAAACAGTGCATTGAAGCTCAGAAGTCAGATGTGGAGTCCAGCCTGCTCAGTTACCTGTTAACTGAGCAGGTAACAGTTACAAAGCGTAACTGTCAGTTACATAGCGTAGGTGAGACAGCCCTGGGCTCAAGAGGAAAGGGTCTGTGCTCAGTTCTGTCTGAGGGTTGAGAAACAATTAAAATGCTCATTTCAGTGGATCCAGAGAATGAAAATTTGGTTTCAATCCCCCTGGACCTACTGGTTAGTCTTAAACACTGGGCAGGTTATTAGTACCAATGTGAGTCGGCATTATCACGTGTCTGGATTTCTAGTTGATGCCACTGTATTGAGTACAGATTAAAGAGTTTCTGGGTGCTCCCTCTGTGATTAACAAGTGATAAATACATAAAATAAAAGAAAATAAAGTATGCTTTTCAATAAAGGCAATTACATTATTTGACTGAAATATCCTGTCATCTCAATTTATGACTTCCCTAGTTCCCTAGTAAGGCTTACTTTTGTCCTTATGAAGTAAATACTGAATATTTGGATGGGAATGGCTGATTCTGTCATTTCAGGTTCCAGAGAGCTACACCTTACTTGCCCTAGAAAGGGCATCAAAGATTAAACTTTGCATTTAATATTGTTAGACTCTTATGGCTTCCCAGACCAGGAATAATTCATTCCAATATTTTCCTTTTTCTAGGGGTGTTTGTAAGGACCTGAGAAAAAAATAGAATGACACTTTCTTGTACCTATGCCATGGATACAAGGGACTTATTATTTGGAAACAAAAATATATCTATAACATCCAATTGCTCAAAAATCATGGAAGATTACTTTATAAATATGGAAAAGAAATGACAGAAAGTAATAAGGCAGGCAAAACTTTCCTTGGGCCCAGATTCATTTTGGAATTTCAAGTTATTCTGTGATCTAATGATCTCCCTCAAGGGATTGAGAGTGTGTTCATCAGTAATCAGGCTATTCCCATGAGTAGTGAATTCCATATTAAAAAACCACCACTTGATCATTAGGGTTCAGACTTCAATGAGATGCACCCTTGTCCTAGGTATCGGTGTTTTATCCCTATTTCCAGTAAGGAACTGAGAGTACAGAGTGGATGAGTGACAGAACAGAACATACTGCTGACACCCTGTCTCCAGTACCAGGGCTTTGCTCTCTGCAGTGGAGTCAAATAGACATGTCATCCTTCAAACAAATTGATGGAATTTCTCTATAAGCTGTTATGAATGATTTTTAATAGGTAGACTTCAAGGACACTGTGTACCAGTTAAAATGCTATGTGCCAGTTAAAATATTTGAAATGCAAGATATGTTACTACATATCTTAATAATGATTTTGGAACAGGTTGGCAGAGGAAAGGCATCAAATACATCAGGAATCTCTTGGCTTACTGGCAATAATTCTAATTTGTACAAAATATGGGATCCATGAAAAATATTTTTAAATATTCAATATTTAATGTAAGAAATGGATATTATCTCTGCCAATATGTCTATCTAGAGGCCTGTTGACATTTCTGTCTTCAGTTAAATTTTTGTCCCCAAGAAAGGATAACAGATAGAGTTGGTGTAGTATATTCTTGGTTATCAAAAATAACTTTGGGAATTTGAATTGGCGAATATTCTCAATGTGTGGAAAAGCATGATACACACTATGATCTCAATCTCACAAAAATGGGATATGTCTATGTATACACACAACTTGGAGAGACACATCCAACTAAGCTGCTTGTGACTGGATGACTTTGTCCTTTGCTTGCGTTTTTATATTTTCTGTAATGCTCACATTACCTTTTAAAAAATAAATGCTATTTTTAAACAACAAAAAAGAAATGGATATTAGTAATAATACTCAATATTATTACTGAAGCATTTTCTAAATGCTGTGCCATTTTGAATGGAAGAAATTTTTCTCAATCCTAGTTTTAAAATTGTGTTCCAAGATCCTCACAAATACAAATTCTGGCTAAATGCAGTCTTTGGTGAAACTGAGGATCAGTATATTTTAAAATATCCATAGATGCATACATGGGTGTAACGTACTGGGTGTAAGAATGATTCGGTCTAAGAAATTTGAAACATTTTTAAAACTTGTCAATCCATAAAATAGGTTAATTATTATCTGAAATTAGTAGATGGGTACACAGTTCAAATATATTTGTCCTCTTTTCTTTTAAGTTTTGTATAATTTTTACAATGAAACCACTGTGTGAACATAGAGAGGTGGCACTATTTGTACACATTTTGAAAATTCATGAGACACATTTCATTGACTTAAAATGTTAATTTTTTAGCTCCCATCCCAGGAACTCTCTCCTTAATGCAGCCAAATGCAAATATTTTTCCCAATGGAAAAATAAAATTTTTGGTGCACTATCTTGGAAGGATGAGTACTCAAACCCTGGGGAATTTCTTTTATGGAACATACTAAGAAGAAGATGTAGGTGATAATGTCTGATTTTTATATAGGTACAATAAATCTAGGTGCTGAATATTAAAGTTGAACAAGTAAAATTTGGATTCAAATACATATCCGGCACCCACACAGCATCTAAAATTATCCCTGTTTTATGGACATAATAATTTCCAAAGGATCACATTCATACTAAACAGGCAAACTAAATGATGGTCCTCCCTAGGCATCACCTCTGAGGGTGAGGCATCTCCTTCCCAGGGAGACTTGACTCCATTCATCAGAGTAGGTTTGTACCCTTCATGGGAATAGGTAATGGGCTGTTTTCTACCTATATGAGTTTAGGCATATTTTAAGTAAGTTTGGAGACGACTGTTTGTGAATATATTAATCAATACTTCTGTGGAAACTTTCAGAAGAAAATCAAACCAAATGTGTTCATTATGATATTTTCCTTTGAGGGAAAAGATGTGCAGGAGGATGGAAACACACAGAGATGCTGAGAATTCAAATTGCATACATCCATCAAATTTCTATGCAATAGCAGATCTGAAGCTATTTACATTCTGAAGTGTTTGTACTTTGATATAGGTAATGTGTATTAGTGGGAGTGATGAAAGGGAATATTAATGGAAGATTTCCTAAGTACCAGGAAATACCATGGAACAGTAGTTGTCAATGCTGATGGACCACCAAGAACCTCACAGGCAGATATTCTGATTAAATTGGTTTGGGACTGAGTATGGGGTTTTTGGATATTTTGAAATATCTCAAGAGAAATGCCATCATATGAGACTAAAACCCAGCAGTCTACATAATTTAAAAGCTCTTGGAAACCAGTCACACGACAAACTTGCTTTTTAAATTTTACACACTAGGAAATTTTCAAAATGTTTATATATTTTTTAAGATATTTTTCTTTTTTGCATTTTCCTTAATTAATTCATAGTGAGAGTGAGCATGTTTGAATATGTAGCAATGAATATAATTATTATACACCAATAAAGTAATAAATAAAACTGCTCTAAAACATGATATGGACAGCTGTCCAAATTGTGAACTGAGTTTCCTTTAGTACTGGAGGAAGCAGGCTGCAATCCATGTGTCAGGCAGCATTCCCTGCAGGTCTCTTAATGTGTCACAAGAACAATCAGACTAAGTGTGAGCTTTTAGGTCTTCCCTGTTGCTAATGTCCTCAACCAGGTACCACAGAGTTTATGATCAGAAAAACAATGCAATAGAATGGTATGAACAGGCCATTGCCAAGTCCAGATTCCACAACATGAAGGCAGAACAATGTCTTCTTGAGAAGATAATGCACTCAGATTGATTTGGAATGATACACATAAATGTGTAAAATAAATTCCAAATGTTTTGCTAACATTTCATTAATTTTTAACCATGGACAAGTATAGTGTACACCAATGATACATTTGTGGTCAGGGATTGTTGCTGGATTATGTGGATTTAACTAAACCATATGAATCAAATGTCAATGTCCACCATGTTAAGAATAGAAGTTGCACATAAAATGACTTCTAAGGGACAAAATTTGAGTGAGGGAAATCAGGTAATGTAATAATGTTGAGACCCTCAGAAGGTAACTGGTACATAACAATGATTTATGGTCATGAACTATGAACTTTGATTTAAGTTGCAAATAGCTTGGTCCTCACTACCGGACAGTGTGTTAAATAGTCTTAATAAAAGGAAATTGTCACTTTGTTTTAAAATGAAGTGTGCTTGATTATTTCTTTATTTCCTTAACAAGTGTGACATTTTCTTTTTAAACAGACAAGGGTATGCTCTTATATTTTCTTTACAGTGTTAATTTTATCTTACTGCAGTAATGGAAGTTTTATCTGAAATGTTCTTGGTCTTATTACAGTGCTCAGTTGACTATTGCTACTGTGGAGGTGTATAGAAGGAGGGGAACAAAACAGAAACCAATATAGAAAGAAGTAAAGATATCACAACTTAGTATTGCTGAAATATATGAATCTAATTTTCTGGTGAATAAATACTTTTTTAAAAATAAAGTTTATAGACTATCTTCCCAGGTTGGGTGGTACACAACCATAAACCCAGGGACTCAGGAGGCTGAGGCAGAAGAATCAAAAGTTTGAGCACCTTAGCAAGTCCCTACTCAACTTAGTGAGTGCCTGTCTCAAAATAAAAAAAATAAAAATAAAAATAAAATGGGCTGGGATGTGGCTCAGTGGTAAAGCACCCCTGGGTTCAATCACCAGTATGAAAGAAAAACAAATAAAGAAAGGAATATGCATATGTATATATATTTTGTTCATTCATTCCCTTTTGTCTTACTCTTTTCTTTCTCAAAGTATAACCAAACAGAATAAAATCACAAAATTTAGCATCTATACCAGAATTCCATCTCATGGGTCTGTCCAAGGATCCAGACCTGCAGCCCAACCTCTTTGGACTTTTCCTGTCCATGTACCTGGTCACAATGCTTGGTAACCTCCTCATCATCCTGGTCATCTGCTCTGACTCCCACCTCCACACCCCCATATACTTCTTTCTCTCCAACCTGTCCTTGACTGACATCTGTTTCACCCCCACCATGATCCCAGAGATGATTCTGGACATCTAAACTCATACTAGCATCATATCCTGCATTAGCTACCTGACACCATTACCTCTGTTTATTATTTTTGGATGTTCAGATGATCTGCTTTAACTGTGATGGCTTATGACCAGCTTGTGACCATCTATCATCCCCTGCATCACTCAGTCAACTTGAACGCATGCCTCTCTGGTATTTTATTTCTGATATCCTTTGTGATCAGTGTTTTGGATTCCCAGGTGCACAAGATCATCTTCTTATAATCAACTAAATTCCAGGTTGGAGAAATTGCTAATCTTCTTCTGTGACTCTTCTCAACTTCTTAATCTTGCCTCAGCCTGTTATTTTACCAATAACATAGTCATGTATTTTGTTGCCATCCCTGGATTTCTTCCTACTTCAGAGATCCTTTTACTCCTACTAAAATTGTTTCCTCCTGAGACACAGTGTTGTACACTGGTTACCCTATCCTGAATCACTTCATTTACAGTCTGAGCATATATGCATTCATGTACATAGCATGAAGACTTAACAAAACAATCTAATCTTAAGAACTGTGACATGCCTTGGGGGAAGTGGGTTAGGAAAAGCCAAAAAAGTAGACGTTTAAACATTTAAATTTTGGCCTCTCGTTTATATCATTGGTGTAGATTGCATTCCTAATAGTGTGGTGGTAACCAGAGCTGGGACTTGGAATTTATGGGTTCTGAAAATGGGCACAAATTTTCAGTTTGAGAAGATGAAATATTCGTAATGATGGATTATGGTAATGGTTGAACAAAATGTAGATGTGATTAAGACTTCTGAATTGTGCACATGTGAGGGTGAAAGTGATAATTTAAGTACATTTTACCACATAAATAGTTACAATAAAATGCACATCAGAATGTTTAAAAAGAAAAACATAATTAGGAAATAATACCCTAGAGCTTCCTGCAGAGTAGAGGAAAAAACATGAATTTTAGCAGATATTAGTTTTCTCTTCTCCCTCCTCCACCAACGTTAGGAAGTCCTTAGTGATTAAGGAATTGTGGACCAATTTGGTGAATTATGAGCTCTGAGTGTGGAAACTCCAAGGTCATGTAATAATACACAGCCTGTGTCATCAGACTTTCCATTTCATAGTTCCAGGCCAGTGAACTCCCTCCATGTGTCTCCTCCTCTCATGGTTGTCTACAGCAGGAAACTACTGTCTTGCATTTCTTCCAGTCTGCAGAAGGCAGCCTGAGCCTTCACTGGATGCTCAATTGGGAAGTTGCTTTGAATCGCTGGACTTCACTCATGGCCCAGAAGATCAACAACTTAACCCAGTAAGTTCTGAGGGCGACTTTGGATGGAGGAAGCCCATCCACAACACTGCCTTCTCATTCTAAGGACAGATATGACAGTTTGGGTGCACAAATGGGAAGATGCCAATTTGCAAATTTTCATTCATGGGTTCTGTGATTTTCATGCCCATGGTTGTGGTAAGGGTAGCAAATATTATTCAAACATTGTTTTCCAACCATGCTGGCTCTACTTCCAAAAGATATTTCACCCATTCTAGCAGAAAGAAGGTCCCCCAAAGTGTTTTTTATGGAGGCCAAAGAGATTATGAAGGTGATCATAGACTGAGGAGGAGGATCACAGGACACACAGATCATGAAGCATCACTGAGGGATTCCCACCTACCCAGCTGAGGGCTTTGTGTTATAAGAATCTTGGTTCATCTCATCTGCATAGTCTTTCTCTAGATATAAGGGCTTGCATTATTGTTATTTTAGAGAAAATGAAAGAATAAACTATATTTATGTAATTTTAACTAGGTCAAGAAAGAAATGAGTACAGCTGTGTTTGAATTGGGCTTGGTATGGACATAGGGGATCTGGGAGACAGAATCCTGGCAATTTTTCCTCTTCAGAACCCAACCAGTCCTTTCATTTCCTATCATTCTTGGAAAAGACCCCTTGCTCACTATGTTCTTCTTTTTAGGGAACGCTTTTAGTGATCTCAGAGGGTAGAGGCATTGAGTGGCACCAGCAATACTCAGTAAAAGAAGGGTAACTAGAAATCACAGGCCAAGTTCCCACAATGCAAAGGAACACAGTTCAACACAGATCTCCCTCTCCTATCCAGGACGTGCCTACAGCCATCTGTGTTTCCTTGTATTCTTGCCATTTCTCCACTCAACCTCAAAAGGATACATAAAATCCGCTCTTGATTTCATTCCTATACAGAAAATTAGTCAGAATGTAAAAATACACCATGGATAAATCTGAAGTTAAGACCCCTGGATCTCTGCTTAAAATGTTCAGACGATTGGAAACAAATTCATAGGACTAAGAGATGGTTTAATTTTAAACACTACCTGTTATACTTCTTATTCCCTCTCAGGACAGGTTGTTAGTATTTCCAAGACATCATTTTCATCTGTTTGTTTCTCATTGACACAAATGCATTGTGTTGGTAATAAGCAAACACTGGATGCTCTCTATGTGAGCTGCCTGTGATGAAAGTATAAAGTAATTGTAAATAAAATTTAGAATTTGCTAGAAATAATGATATGGCTCATCTTCATACAATTCAACCAAAATATCCTGTTAGCTGAGGTTACTATTAATTTATTTCATTACCTGGACATTTTGTGTTCTCACAATTATATATCATAGATTTGGAGAGGAATGCCTAGATGTCTTTCACTTATGATCTTGTAGAGTGTATATCTTGCTTGGCATGGAGGGATCATCAAACATTTCGAAAAGTAAACTGGGAGTGAGGCTCAGTAGTAGAGTGCTTGCCTTGCAGGTGGGAGGCCTTGCAGGTGGGTGGCACTAGGGTTAATCTGCAGGAACACCCACACTCACACACACACACATAGAATGAAATCCTTGTTAAAGACAGAATAAATTCTGCTTGGTTCACAATTATTTGATGTTATCACTGTGGCTTCAACCTGCTTGTTTTCCTGTATACACTTTCATGCTTTTCAGGAATGTCTCATAGAAATAGGATAAAATAGCTCTTGTTTGTGTCCATGTCATGTACACATGGACCAAAATTCCATCTCCCAACATCTACAACCTTCTGCTAATCATAAATGTGATAGATATTTCTATGGGCATACAAAAGGAAAAGACAGGAGGAGAAGGGAGTAGGTAAACATATGGTTTGGGCTATGACACACTGTAGATTTCA
Organism: Glaucomys volans; assembly: GCA_020662805.1. Classification (NCBI taxonomy): domain Eukaryota; kingdom Metazoa; phylum Chordata; class Mammalia; order Rodentia; family Sciuridae; genus Glaucomys; species Glaucomys volans. The sequence continues at coordinate 60,833 of JAJEJO010051158.1, read as the reverse complement.
CATTATTCCACACTCTGGTGCCATTTGATAAATATGTTAATAAATAATTTTTTTGTTTTATAATAATGCTTTTATTTTCTGTACTGAGGATTGAACTCAGGGTACTTAACCACTGAGCCACATCCTCAGCCTTTTTAAAATTTTGAAACAACATCTTGCTAGGTTGCTTTGGACCTCCTGAAGTTGATGAGACTGGTTTTGAAAATGTGCTCCTCCTATTTCAGGCACCCCAGCCCCTGGGGTTACTAGGTGGCATCACGCCAAGCAAAGATGCACATTTTTATTTAGAAAACATGTATACATATATATAAAATAAACATTATATATGCTGACATATATGTGTGTACAAACATACCTCAGATGTCACAAAAGGTTTTGATATGAATGTTACTTTCACCATTAGGGCAAAACAGTATGAGTGTTAAGAGGTGGAGAGATTAATATTCCTGCATATAGTAACAGCTAAATTATCAGAGGTTCAAATATTCATTGCCTGACCTGCATCCCAGGACCCTGTCTCTTTTACTGGAGCAAAGTGGAAATATTATTTCCTACACATGATGAAATTTTTTGTGAGTCATCACGGAGGGATTATTACTAGATATACTGAAAATAAATTTTTGATAGTATAACTTAAAAATAAAAGAATGTAACTGTTAACTTATTTTTTATTGTGACAAAAAAATTACCTGATTTTCATCAAAATTGAACTCCATCAGTTTTGGGGAGTCAAACAAATATCATCCTCCAACATGTTATATAGGAATTCTCCATTTTGTGATATGAAGAGAGGCACAAGCATTTTGAAAGGATTGTTGTGTAATGATAAACAGACAAATTACATGAAGTCCCTTCCACAGGCCATGCTGTGTATAATATAAAGACTTGCAGTTGATGTATATATTCCACAAAGAGACTTACAACCACATGTCAATGGAAGCAATCATGTTTTAGGAACATGCTAGTTTCTGAATTAGATGAATTTTAAACAAAATATTTATGTATACCTAAATCAATATTTATATGGTAACACTGAGAAGAAAACACACACCCAATTCATGACAGCCTTTGGAGTATAGGTGTGAGGAGAATAGAGCCTAGCAGAGATTAAAAAAATAAATAAAATTTCAAAGGTGTTCTTTTCAATTTGTATAAAATTGGACTCTTACTATATAATTACTAATAAATGCCTATATATTCATATAGATGGTGAGTATTATTGACAGTGGTAATAGATAATATTAGTGGACCATTGCCTCAGTACCAGGGAATACTCAAAGGCAGTGGATCTCAACCCTAGTGGGAGATATAACCATCAGGAACTTCACATACAGTCACTCTGGTTAAATTTGCTTTGGTCTTAGGCCAGATATCAGTATATTTTAAAATATCCACAGTTAAATACATTGAAAAATGGGACTGAGAACCAATGCTCTATGCAAATTAATTTTCTAAAATCCTTTCTTACACCAAGTGAGGTAGGTGATAATTTTCCCCACTTTACAGAGAAGGAATCTGCAAGAACATTGACATAATTCCTTTACTTTTCTCCTTTTATATATTTCCAAATTAACTCTTGGCATGAGCTGCACCTGAAGTGAGAGATTACAACCCATGTATCCAGAAAATTTGACCTGAAATTCAGTTAACTGGTTTTAAGAAATGTAGGACTCAGAATGCGTTTTGTGATTTTACCTGTTGCAGAAGTTCTTCAATGTAAATAAACTGATTTATGTTTTCCAAAAACCAATTTAGCTATATGATGAGGCCATTGTAGAATTCAAAATTGAGAGGAAATAAATGCCTTCCACACCATGTGTTTAATGGGAAATGAAGAGTGCTGATACATGTGAAACTGAAAAAAATTTGAAAAATGTTCCCTCACATTTCAGCACTTGATATCTGTTCATAGGTTCACTCTCTAATGCCTTATTTCTAAAGTCAGTGATGTCATTTATTAATACGTGCATTTAACTATGGCATTTGTTATCAAAATTTGGTGTCAGTCATTTGTAAGAATTTGGCATAAATACTAAACAATGTTTTTAAAAACCAAAAAGGTGAATGACATTTATATCCACTAAGCAGGGTAAATGGAAAGCCCAAGATTAATGAAAATTTTCTCGGAGGTTATTGGAACACAGCAATGCTTTCTGATTATGAACTATCATCTTTAATTTCTTGTTTAGGTAATGCAATCCTAGATATTATGAAGTGTTTATAAATATTCTAAGTCAAGGAAAATTGTAGCATTATCTTAGAATAAAATAAGCAATATTTAACTGCTTTAATGACCTTCAGTTAAAATGATCTTTTTCTTAAAGGGGGAAGGATAATTTTTATTTCCTATATTCTCTTAAAAAATATTGTCCTTCACTGTGATCATGGACAGGTTATCTCTAATATGCTTAGCTTTCATATATTGCTCAGGTGGGCATCTCTAAGATAGATGTCCATATGAGGAGGTAAAAAAAGAGATATCAACCTGAAGACTGCTAAGTGCTTCTGATTCATCACAAACAGGAAAAAAGATGAAGGCATAGGGAACTAAGGTGTGAAAATTGCACCTTGGAAATCCTGAATTTAAAATATAAAAGTAGCATCAGAGATCTATTTGTTTCATGTTTTCAAACCTTTTTTTTTTCATTTCAAAAGGTGCTCAAGCAATACAGAAACCCCAAACCTTATATCTATATCAAAATTCTATCTCATGGGGCTCTCAGAGGATCCAGACTTGCAGCCCATCCTCTTTAGACTGTTCCTGTCCATGTACCTGGTCACAGTGCTTGGGAACCTACTCATCATCCTGGCTGTCAGCTCTGACTCCCACCTCCACACGCCCATGTACTTCTTCCTTTCCAACTTGTCTTTGGCTGACATTTACTTCATCTCTACCACGGTCCCAAATGTGATTATGAACATCCAAACTCACCACAGCGCTATCTCCTATGAGGGCTGCCTGACCCAGAAGTCTTTTTTCATCCTTTTTGGAAATATGGATAGTATACATCTGACTGTGATGGCCTATGAATGGTTTGTGGCCATCTGTCATTCATTGCATTACCCAGTAATCATGAACACTTGCCTCTGTGGCTTCTTGGTTTTGTTGGAATTTTTGTTAAGTCTTTTGGAGTCCCAGCTGCACAATTTAATTGTATTACAATTAACCTACTTCAGGAATGTGGAAATTGCTAACTTTTTCTGTGACCCTTCTCAGCTCCTTAGTCTTGCATGTTCTGGTACCTTTTCTAATGGCATAGTCATGCATATTGTCGGTGCCATATTTGGGAGCTTTTCCATCTCTGGGATCCTTTTATCTTACTAAAAAATTATTACCTCTATTATTAGAAATTCATCCACAGGTGGAAAGCATAAAGCCTTCTCCACCTTTGGGTCTCACCTGGCAGTTGTTTGTCTATTTTATGGAACAGCCAGTGCAGTGTGCTTTTATTCAGATATGTCATCTTTCACCAGAAATGCTGCAATGGCCTCAGTGATGTACACTGTGGTCACTCCTATGCTGAACCCCTTCATCTACAGTCTGAGGAACAAGGACAATAAAAGTTCCCTGAGGAGGCTGTGCATCAGAAGAGTCTAAATTCATCCCAGGACCTGTGGCACACTTTTGCAGTGGAGGTTGGAAAAGTCATCAAAACTAAACATGTGGATTGTAAATCACACCTTCTCCATTTCTCTCATTTTATGTAGTTTTCTGACTTTGCTTCACTGTCATGTTTCCTAGTATAATTGTCATTATAATGCTTGGGAGGGGAAGGAATTTTCAGTTTTTAAAAATGGGTGCATCTCAATTCAGGAAGATGAAATATTTCCAGAAATAAGTGTTGATGATAGCTGCAAAATAAGCTAAGTGTAACTGAAATCCCAAATAGTGCACACGAAATGGTGAAAAGTTTAATTTTTGCTGGATATACTTCACTACAATAGACAATGGAAAGAAAGTACAGACAGACCAGAAAGAAAATAAGGAATGAGAAGAATCAAATTGAATAAATATCAGATAGAACTTCCTCCTTAAATAAGGGATAAGTTCCCAATTTTTAGTGTTCTTTTACTTCATTTTCCTTTTTTTCCTCCACTAAGACTAAGAAGATTTTAGGATGGCATGGACCAGCATGGTTATTTATGATGCTGTGGTTTCCATGGTATTTTATTTTATTATTTTATTTTATTTTATTTTATTTTATTTTATATTTCATTTGTGCTGAGGATTGAACCCAGGTCCTTGTGCATACAAGGAAGCACTCTACCAACTGAGCTATATACCCAACTCCATGGTCTTATAATAGTAAATGAGGAGCCTGTGTCTGAAGCCTTCAGTTTGAAGGCTTCCACCCAGAGGGACCCATGCCTCTGTCTCCTCCTCCCATGGCTGTGTGCTGGGGAAGCTCAGATCTGGCACTGTATTTATATCAAGACTGAGGACAGAGCCAGAGCCTTCAGCAAAATGAGGCGGGGAGCTGCACTGGATCTGCAAACCTTGGTCATGACCCAGCAGAGGAGCAACTTAAACCAGTAAGTGCTGAGGGAGAAGATGGGGGAGGAAGGCCCCTCATAAACACTGTCTCCTCCCTGTGAGGGCTGACTGAGGAAGTGGGTAGAACATGGGGGAGAGTGATACGGTAATATTCATCTCTGATGAGTGTGCAGTTTGTGTTCTCTTTTGTCTTCAGGGTCCCAGGTACCTCATGCACAGTTTTGCTTTCCTCCCACACTTGTTATGCTTGCTGGGCACATCTCAACATGAAAGCCCTGGGTCCCACACTCTGTTGCCTAAGCACTGCAATGTCATTATGAAGAGGATGACAGCAAGTGGAGGTCACCAGTCACCATGGCACCTTCACCTACATTCCAGGGATTCCTGCCTGCCAGGGTCTGGACTGTGGTGCCAGTATAGCTTGTTTAATTTTCTTTCAACTGTGGAGTCTTCCCCAAGCCACTAGTGCCCATTTATTTTCCCAAAAAAAGAAGGACCACATATGTATATAACTATGATTGGGTAGACAGGTGAAGAAGAATCGGATTTTGGAATAGGAGTTTGAATCTGTCTGACTTATTACAGACACAGGGCACCTTCCAGGAAGATCCTGGCCAATGATCCACCAGAGAACCAAAGGAGATATTTCACATCCACCCATCCAGGTCAATGGCCCAGGACTACAGAGTCCATTTCCTGACTCCCATTCAGGGTACTGTATCCTCTCCCTAGCTTGGAGTGCTCTCCCACAGTGGGTCCTGACAGAACACAGTGGAGACCTGTGTCTGGTATCTGCCATGTCACGTAGAGGAAGGACAGCAGAGGGTCACAGGCAAATATCAGAGGAGGAGCAGGCACAGGAGATAACCCAGCACAGATTCCCCCCTGACCCTTCCTCACAGCTGCCCACATCCATGTCCATTCTTGAAATCTGCCAACTCAGTCTCAAAGAGATGGAGTAGGACTTGATTTAATTCCTACTTAAGAAATTGGCCAAAGTTTAAACATGTACCTCAGGGGTCCCTGTGGTTTGGACCTTTTTAATATCTGTATCAAACTTAATGATTTTGAGGGAGCAATGAAAAAATTTTAGTCCCCCAGAAACAGAAACTAACAGTTTATTTTTTAATCTATTGGTCTGCTTGTTTTATCTCGAGCATTTCAAGTTATTAGCAAGTCTGACACTCATCATTATCCTCTGAGATAATTTTGTTTTGAAAGCTTCACTAAGTAAGCAATAAATAGAAAAGGACACTCCCTAACTGATTAATGTGTGATGAATGTGTGATGAATGTATAAAATAAGAATAAATTGGACATTTATATTAGTAGTAATGACAAAGTTAATCTTCATGACATTCAACCAACATTTCCTGTTATTTTAACTTAAAATTTTCTGATTTCTGTAATAGGTCATATTACTTTGTTCTTATATAAAAACATGTTGGAATGCCTAATCCCCTTTCTTTCCTGATTCCCCAGACCCTAAACCTTGTTTGGCACAGAGGAGACATCAAAAAATGTCTAAATCAGTTAAACAATATGTCTACTCTACCTTGTTTACAAAACCTTTCCATAATCAGTGTGGCTTCAACACACTTATTCTTTCCTGCCTGCACACTGATCTTTTTCAGGAGTGTCAAAATGAGCAATGAGAAATACCAACTCTTGCTCATGTCTTCATCATGAATGCACGAGCATATCCAGTATTCAGTTATTAAAAAACAATGACAGATATCCATGTGTATTAAAATAGGAAAAGAAGAAGAAAGACAAGCAGGATGTAAACATTAAGCTGTGTGTGTCTCACATCTTGGAGACACATAATTCCAGAATTTGCTAGCTTTTCAAAATTGTTTTCAGTAATAAACTCACTATTCCATAATGATTGTATTCTTTATACGAAAAAGTAGTGCAATAACTGAAGCTGCCTTCTAAGCCTTATATGTGGAAGACCTGCATAATTTTGTCCACATTTTCCTTAAAAAGTTTGCACCCAAAGAGGTACAGAGAGACACGGTGATTCTGCATCTCATTGCAGGTTAATGGTCTGGGACAGTATTGATTTTCTGACTCCTCTTCCAGGATACTGTGTTCTCCACTGGAGCCGAATAAAAATACTCCATACACAAGATAACATTTTTTCATCAAATGATCCCACAAGGACTGTTATCAGATATGCCTCAGCAATATTTTTGACAGTGTACACTAAAAGTGATAGGTTGCATTTGTGTAGAATTTAAATGTTATTAGATACCAAATATTTGTGATTAATAATAAAGTGGAACCTGCATCAATTATTGGAATTCAAATTTCTATCTCACATGCACATATTATCTGAAAATTTTTAGATATTTTCATCATATGGAAGAGACACAAGGATTTTGAAAAGATCATCTAACCATACACTCTCTAATTTAATGATATTCCTCCCTCAGGATTCACTATGCATCACCTAAATCAGTAGAAGTAGCTGCATATACTTCACACAGAGACTTGAATCTACATGGCTAGGTAAACTACACCATTTTGGGGAAATTAGATGTTGTTTTGTGGACTAGTTATATAAATCTTAAGTAGTTTTTTGGTAAGTCTCAAAGAATTTACTGATAGTTACATAAATCAGTATAGACATATATGTATCTATGTAAAAAGAAGCCCACTATGTGCTGGGAAGCAGTGGAGAAGAGCTTGCATAGCATGCACAAAGCCCTAGAATTAATTCCTATGTGTGTAATGAGTATTGTTGACTAAATTGGGAGGTAATATTAATGGGGCATTTTACTAATGCCCAATAGGAAGCTATGGCAATGGATGGATCTCAACTCTCACGTAGAATAAACACCAAAAGCATCCCATGAAGATACTATGATTAAATTTGTTTTGACCTAATGCAAGGTGTCTTGATATTTTAAAATTGTTTTAGTCAAATTTTCATGGCTGACAAAAAGTCCTGACAAGAATAACTTAGAGGAGGAAAACTTTATTTGGGCTCATGGTTTCAAAGTTTCAGTCCATTGTGGTCTGACTCCTTTTCTCTGGACCCATGGTGAGGCAGAACAGCATGGCAAGAGGGCATGGCAGAGGAAAGCACCTCAGGATATGACAACCAGGAGACAGAAAGAGGTCCACTCACTGGGGGTGAAATATACATACCAAAGTCATGCCCCTAGTGATCTACTTCCTCCAGCCACACCCTACCTGCCTACAAATACTGCACAGTTAATCCATTCAAGTGGATTAATCCACCAGTTTGACTACTTATTTCATAATCTAATCAACTTTCTGTTGCAGCAACCAAAAACTCATGCCCATCTCACAAATCAAAACACATTTAGTCTATTTTTAAAAACTCCTATAGTCTTAACACTTTCAGTATTGCCCAAAAGTCCAAGACCAAAATCTTACCTGAGACTCAGGCCCAATTCTTAGCTCTGAGTCTGTAAAGATCCAAAGTGAGTTACAAGTATCCAACATACAATGGCCTAAAATAAATATTTCCTTTGCAAAAGGCACAGAAGGAAGGAATGGGACCAACGTAAGGCTGAAATCCAGCTGGACAAACAAGTCCTGTAGCTCCCTATCCAGTGTCTGGGGCACCTGGCTTCATGCTTTCTCCAAAGGACTTATGTATCCTTACCTGTATTGCCTTGCTATTTGAGCCCACTTGGTTTCTCTTGATTTGCCTCTGCCTAATTTCTACAGCTTTTCTCAGCAGATATTCTGCTACTGGCAATTCATAATCCTATTGAACTTTGACTTCCTTCTCACTTCTGATTCTAATTCTGCTACACTCTGTTTAGCCTTCAAGTCCTTCCTTTGAAATATTGACGGAAGCCTTGATGACCCCTTAACTCCAGCACACTGCATTCCTGCAGAACCAGCAGCATGTAGATGACACCAAGTTCTGCTGCCATTGCATGTTGTGGTCAGACCTCCTGGGACCATGACTGCAGCAACCTCTAAGTGCCTGTGTGGTTGAGAATAGTGAAACAATTTCCCAGGACTCCCCACTCTAAGCAGGGTAACCCAAGGTCTCTTAAAAAAATGGTACTTTTACCTCCATGAGATTGAGATGGGTGTGGTGCTGCCAACTTCTGAGATGCTCTCAAATCATCTTACCCAATGTTTGGGTAAAGTATTCAACATCACTTTAATGACCATAATTTTTTTAAATAATAACTTTCTTAGCCTTAGTTTTAAATTCATTTTCTAGCCAAATTAAAAACATTTTTTCAAATTTATCAAAATGCAATCTGCTAAAAAAAATATTCTCAAATCTTTCCATTCTGCTTTCTGCTCCTGATTATCATAGTAACCATGGCTAAAAACTGATGGCAATATGCATGCCACTGCCTGAATGCTGTACTTCCTTGAAATTTTCTCTGCCAGATTATAGTCCATCACCTCTAAATACAGTATCATATAAAGTCTCAGGACATGGAGAAAATAGAGACAGCTTCTTTGCCAGAATGTAACATGAATGGCCTCTAGTCAAATTTCCAATAATATTTCTTCACCTCTGAAATATCATGAGCTTAGTCTTTCTGATTGGTATTCTGATCTCTGAACTCCCACCACAATTGCTCTTTAAATTCTATTTACAAGATTCCATTCTGCATCTCCAAACTTTTCCAAACTCCTCCACAAATCAATTCCAAATACTTCTGAACCACATGCTAAGGGGAATCACAGCAACAAACCCACTTCTTAGTATCAATTTCTGGTTCAGTCAGCTTTTTATCATAATGACAAAAAGACCTGACAAGGACAACATAGAAGAGGAAAAGTTCATTGACCCATGGATTCAGAGGTTCAGTCGACAGTCAGATGATTCCATTGCTCTGAGCCTAAGTTGAGGCAGAAGAGAATGGCAGAAGGGTGTGACAGAGGAAAGCAGCTCAAGACAGGCAAGCAGGAAGCAGGGAGAGAGGTCCGTTCACCAGGGACATAACACACACCCCAAAGTCACGCCCCCAGTGATCCACTTTCTCCAGCCACAACCTACCTGGCAACAGTTACTACCCAGTTAACCCAGGCAAGGGGATGAACGCACTAATTCATTTACAGCTCTCATAATCAAATTATCTCACCTCTGAACATTCTTGTGTTGTCTCACACATGAGTTTTGGGGGACACTACAAATCCAAACTATAGCAAAAATATTTACAGGTAAACATTCATAAATGAGAATTATATACGATGTGTAATTTAAGTAAAAAATTTAAAACTGTTTTACAGTAGCACTATAAACTGTTATTTTGTGTCCATTTTTGATGTGAGTATAAGGCCCAAGTTTATATATATTATTTCCTCTTCTTTTTTACTTTTTTTCTGAACTATCTCATAGTGTGCACTCAAAAATAATAACCCAGAGTAACCTTCAGGTAACTGAGATAAGAGAATTGAAATCCAAGTGCTGGAAATTATTAATGTGATAATATACTAACTGGCATAAAGTGGGTGTGACTTGAGCATCAATTTTGGGGACTTCTCTGGTGTTAAATTTCTCAAATATTCATAAGAGTGTTTTTGATCAGAAAAAGATGAAGCATTTTTTTCTAATCCATAGAGGAGACAAAATGGAAAAATTATATAAAGCAAATCAGTTCTCACTATTTTACTGAAATTGTTTTGGATTCCTACAAATACACCTGTATAAAATATAAATATTTTCCCATGAACTGGTCAGAAACTGACCAGGAAAACTGCTTGCCAACTGAACACTACACTTGGGAATACTTGAATACAAAGTATGTAAGCATTCTGGGTGCTACTTATTTTTTTCATTTCCCTACCAACTTCTCTGTTTGAAAAGTTGTCAATGCTATGACAACTGCAATGTTCTCATGCTTCAGAATTTAACTTTTGGGGTCTTTCAGAGAGTCTAGAACTAGAGAATGCCTATTTTTTAACTGTTCTTACTCTCACATCTGGTCATGGTGCTCAGGAACCTGCTCATCATCCTGGTCATCAACTCTGACTCTCTCCTCCACATCCCATGTGCTTCTTCCTCTCCAGCATGTCCTTGACTGACATCTGTTTCATCCCCACCACAAGGATGATTGTGGACATCCTATCTTAGCAGAGTCATCTCCTGAGTGCTGCCTCACATAGATGCCTCTTTTTCTCACTTCGGGAAGTATAGGTGACAAGCTGCTGACTGTGATGGACTGTGACTGTTTGGTGACCATCTGTCACCCTCTGCATTACACAGTCATGATGAACCTTGCCTCTGTGGCTTCTTAAGTTTGATGATTTTGTGTCTGTCCTTGGACTTACAGCTACACAATTTGATTTTCTTAGAATTTCTATTCTTTAGGGATGCCAAAGCTTCTAACTTCTTTTGTGTCCCCCTCAGTTTTTAATCTTGTCAGGTCTCACATCTTCTCTCATAACATAAACAGTTTTATAGCAATGTGAATGAAGTCAAGGCCACTGATCTATGCATTTACACTAGTTAAAATGGTGAATTTTTGCTAGGTATATTTTCCACAATAAAAATCTGAGTTAAACAGAACTTGAATCTTAAAGAATAGGGGGGGAAGAAAAATCCTGTGAAGAGAACACATAAGTCATCCTGAGATGAGGAGAGCCCCGAACCTTTGTGGACATTCTTTTCTCTTCTCCTACTTCCTCCACTAACATTCAGAAGTCCTTGGAGTTTTGGATGACATGTACCAATTTGGCTAATTATGAGCTCTGGTCTTGGAGCCTCCAAGGTCATACAATAATCAGTAAACATCCTGTGCCTCTAGTCCTCAGTCAATGCCTCCAGTCCAGTTGACCCTATGCCTGTGTCTGCCTCTCCCATGTTTTTCTGCCTCAGGAAGTTCTTGTCAGCCACCTTACTCACATCAATCCTGAGTGCAGAACATGAGACCTCACTGAATACCAGGCAGAGGAGGGGCATTGGATTCTCAGCTCTTGGTCATGACCCAGGAAAGAGGCAACTTTTTCCAGTATGTGCTGAGGGAGATGAAGGAGGATGGAAGGAGTGGTGGACGCACTGTTTCCTCATTGGTAGGATACATAGGACACTTTGTTGAGGTCAGATAGGAGGATGCAAATATGCAGAATATCAGTTGCTGTAACTTTGAAGTTTATGTGCTTGTTGAGAGTGGAGATGCCAAATGTCTCAATCAAAATTTCCATATTCCTTAACAGAGAGACCAATAGAGTAGGGCAGGGGTTAAGAGGAAGGAAGTAAGGAAGGGAATGGGGAAAAAATTTACCAAATTTTTCTATGTCTTGTATGAATTTGCCACAATGACTTATGCTTATTTATATTATTATAATGAGCTACTTACAGTAATAGTAATACTAGTAATTGGGAGATCAATAGGGTAGAAGAACAATAAGGAAGGAAAGGGGAAGATAATGGGGAATAAAATTGATCAGATAAACTTATGCACATGCATGAATATGGCATTAAAATTCCCTATTACATATAGTTACAATGCACCAAAAAATTAAAAATTGATTAAAAAAGGATAAACAAGAGGATCCCAGAAACCTGGGAGGCTGAGGCAAAAGGATGATAAATTTGAGGGCAGCCACAGCAAATTAGTGAGGCTCTGAGCAACTTAGAGAGACCATGTCTAAAGAAATAAAAAGGGCTGGGATGTGGCCCAGTGGTAGAGCACGCCTGGGTTCAATCCCCATTACCCATCCCACAAATGATCAAAGATAGGGAGCATAAGAATTTGCTGTTAGGGAGCTGCCCTGAGAATGCTGAGGAGAACCTATTTAGAGTAATTTTGTGGCTTACTGTAGAGATGTGTGATGAAGAAGAAGGAAATGCAAATAATTCTAGTTCCAACGTAAATTAGGTAGATGATTGAGTTACAAATGTAAATCGAATAGGAAATTGAAGTGCCAGGGAAATCACAAAATAACTATTAGCCTAGAGAGTTTAGAAATCAGAAAATATTCTGGCAAATGGAAATATGCCATTTATCTCATGAAAAATTTTTAAAAAGAAATAAAAGAAGTTATCTCTTTCAGGGGCTCTTATTACAATGCCAATATGGTATGGGATTTTGTTATCATGCTATGGTGGTTGTTGCTGTTATAATGTAAGCTGATACCAAACATACTTTTAAAAAGAATAAACTTTTGTTTAATTTTTAGAACTATTTGACAAATTTGGAACTATATTGACAAATAATGAATTGAATGAGCTTTCCTATCATCCATGAAAGCAACCTTCATTTCTTTCCATCCTGGTTCTACTTCCCTAAGACATCTCATCCACAGTAGCAGAGAATGAGTCCCTGAGAGCCAGTTCCAAGCACTACCAAAGGCTCACAAAGGTGGTGAGGATGGGAATGGAAGTTTCCATGGTGCCATGACTCTAGGGAGGGTTCCGATACAGAGATCTGATCCATGCTTTTCATAGAGCTTCCTGCATTGCATGGGTGTAGTGAGCCCTTAGTTTTGAGCTCCCATGATATTTGCTGAAGCAGAGTGGATAACTTTTTATGTAGCTCATACCAAGTTGTTAGTTTGAAAACAGAAAAGAAATGACTTAAATGAGTTATCTGAATTGATGTTGCTAGAAGAATTCTGGCTGGTGTCCCTTTCAAAACCCACCCAGTAATTCCAATCACTGTCACCCCAGGAAAAGAGCCCTTTCTCACTGAGCTCTTCCCTTTCTGGCCCCGGGTGGATTACTGAGTAGAGTAGTGGGTGGTGCCTGCTGCTCCACCTATGGGAAGAATGGCTGTAGATCTCAGGCAGTTCTCCCAGGAAGAAAAGGCACACAACACAGCAGGCCCTTCCCTGTTGCTCCTCCACAGGATGGACTTGCCTCTGACCACATTCTTCCCCATTCCTAACAATCTGCTCCATCATTCTCAAAAGCAGAGGTACAGTCCAGTGTTGATTTTGTTCCTACTCAGGACAGGTACAGAGTATCCTCATGACACATATGTGATCACTGGTGATATTGGCTCTCTGCATATAATTTTAAAATACTTATCATAATTTGAAGTCCAATCAAGTTCTGTACTAAATAGACCTAGGTTGTTTTACAAATATCTTTTTTAAATGCTTGGACTTTTGACACCAAACAGGTTGTCATTATGCTGGACATTAGGGGATTATCCTTCTGCTACAATCTTATGATTCCACAGGGATCTTTTGATGCTGAGTGGAAACCTAAAATCACTACTCTAGTTTCCACCTGAATGTGATGCCATACACTTTCAATCATGGTCACCCAATTCACTACCTTGGAAACTCAGCCTATTCCACTACTGCTTTCACACCCCAAAGCCCGTAGTGTTTTAGAGGCTCCCTTCAGTGCCTTCATCTGTAATTAGGTCCCTTTTTACCTTTGTCATGCAGTAAATATCCAATGGATTATCTGCATTCTATTAAATCTCCACTAAAATAACTAGATTTGTTTTTATTTATTAAAGGGACTCTAAAGGATAAATCCCAACAGAGGAGAAAGGTGTATTGCGAGTTGTTTGTAGCTGTGAAATTACAACATGGACTCAAGAAATAAGGCTGGTTTTAAATGGGTGACTTTGTTCAGCTGTCCAACTGAGGAGTCAGGGGTGGCCTTGGGCTGTGTGGTCCTGTGGTGTTGAACATTATGTCAACAATTTCATTACAAATAAATTCAACTTTGGATTATTTTGCATTTTTTGTAAAATTTCCGATATCTATGGACCCAGTCATAGGTAGCTGAAGACCTTGAAAAGTGAGTTGATAATTTTGACTCAGGTCCTACAGTAGACTCTTCAAGCAGGCAATACTTTGGCTTTTTTTCTATTTATTTAATGATTTAGGAGAGTTTCATGATATAGTAACACTTTCATGGGAAAATTTTACAAACTTCACAGTGAATGTCTAAAACCGATATGAAATTTTTTTATTAAAGTACATAATAGAAAGAATGTGGGGATTATAGACACTTCATTTCTCCTATATTGGTTTATAAACATGACAATTTTGGCAACTCCCAGCTCCTTTCTGAGCCTCAGATTCCTCAGCAGCAAATTAACAGCAACAGTGCTTTTTTCCAAATCCATGCAAATGATCATACATAAGTGTGCTATGAGCCCCCTAAATGATAATTCCATGTCAATGGCAGCTCCTGTTATTACATTAAAGGATTTGGTTTAAATGTGCATTCCCAGAATTCATAAGCATCATGATACTATAAAATGTGATGTGCAGCATGAGACAAAGCATGTTTTTGTTGAATCCCTAAGTCTATAGGGTTTTGATACCTATAGAACTTCATTGAAAGGTTTAATCAAGAAATACAACTAACCATACCTATTAGAACAGTATTTTGTCCATATTTCTGGATAATAAAGCAAAGATCTCATTATCAACATATTGCAATCCAAGGAATTATTGAGCATATGTGTTTTTGAGGCCAAAATTGATTTTCAGCATAAGCTGAAAATTATTGGCTGAGTGGACTGGGGCACATTTTGGAACTATCAGGCCTCAAATTACTCATTTTAATGGTACTTAGGTGAAGGAAATCAACAATGAAACAGATAATGTGCATGTCTGTTACAAATTGTTTACTGTCTTAAGAAAATGGAAAAGAGAATTTGACAATCATATATCCAGTGACTTCTTTCTCTACTAGAAACTAGAAACTTCTAAGAGGATCTCTAAGCAGTTCTTAGAGATTAAATATAAAAGTTGTTTTTCCTTCATCATGACTGATTAATGGAATCTAGACTTCTTAAACAGTACTTGCAAGGTAAAGAATTATACCTAGATGCCCTGCAATAGATGAATGGAGAAAGAAACTACGGTATATATACACAATGGAATATTATTCAGTCATAAAGAATAATAAAATTATGACATTTGCAGGTAAATGGATGGAGTTAGAGAGTACCATGTTAAGTGAGATAAGCAAATCCCAAGAAACCAAAGGCCGAATGATTTCTCTGATAAGTAGTTGATGGCATGTAATGGGGCGGGGTGTGGAGGTAGGGGAAGAATAGAGGAAAGATGGATTGTATAATGGAAATTAAAGGACGGGGATGGGAAAGGAAAGATAATAGAATGTGACAAACATCATTATACTATGTATATGTATGAATATGCAAATGGTGTGATTCTACTTTGTACACAACCAGAAAAATGATAGGTGTACTCTATTTGTGTATATTGAACCAAAATAAATAAATAAATGTAAAAAAAAAGAATCATACAATGGTGGGTGAGGTTTGAAAACTTGTACAAATAATAAAGAAATGAAAGATTGATGATAGACATTTTTCATGCCCATCAAAAAATGTCAGAATTTAGAATCATCCTATTTCCATTAAGGACATTCATTATGTGAAGGAAGATGAGGAAAAGTACTAAGCAATTGACTCATTTTACTGCAGAAATGTAGCTCTCCTTGGTTTCATTCAATATGTTTTTACACTATCCTATGGTGGAGAGTTTAGGGTCTAATCCTTTCTATTCACTATGGAAAAATGGCAGATTTGAAATTAACTTTTGCTGCCACCCATACATAACAAAATGTCTCACCATCAAACATCCCCCAAATCCAATGCAGCTCCACACTCATGCTTTCTGGCTCTTTGGTCTGTCAAATTAACCTCATGTATGCATGCACAGTAGATAGAATCTTTTCTTCATGCACATACAACTGATTGGGATATATAATATGGCTTCCTTGCAATGATCAGAGAAGGATTAAAACAAGAGTTTTTTGCAATGAGCCACAATAATCTGTGATGGATGAAGTGTAGAAGGTTTCCAAGGACATAATTCTCAAGGTTGTATAAGAATTTATTTTATCAACTTCAATAAAAAGAGGTCAAAAATACATTTTCTGAAATACTTCATTAGGTGATAACACACACATAAAATCTAAGAATAACACACTTGGAGTGAGAGGAGCACTTTTCCTAATGAGTGAAAAATCAGAAACCATCTTATATGATTGTCTTTGGGGTCAGGATGAGTGAAGCTTAATATGGTATTATAGTAAGACCCTACAGCTAGGAGAGAACCAAGGTGGCTCTTTTCCTCTGTAGGTCAAGGAACATCACAGTTGCATCTGTGGAATTACCCACTACAGAAGAGAGGTTGATATGCCTGTTTTCCAGTTTGGTTGAAGGGAATCCTTTTCTGACACAATGGTATCTTGATGAGTGTGGGATCTTCTTGAAAATTATAGGCACATCAACATAGTAATGGGGTGCTTAAAGATCAATGTCTTGGTAATAGTGCTGATTCTACCTCCTCCGTCACCTGCCTGCTCATGCTGATGGAAGCCAGCTGCTATGCCATAAGATGACCCTCTGGCCACCATTCTGCAAGAGCCTGAATCCTGCCACATTCAAATGAGATAATTTTTGAGGATGTCATCTTTAGCGAAGAAGTCATGAGATCAATGAAATTTTGGAAATAATTTTTAATGAATATTTGTTACACACTCTGAAATATTAGAGGAGAATAGAAATTTACCAAGTAATTTTGTTAAGATCAGTAGATTTTAATATGCAAACATATAACAAATTAACAGAAAAATTAGAATTGTGGTCTTATCCATGTTAGAAAAACACATGCCTCACATGGAAAAAAGAACTACAGACCAGGAGTATAGAAGGAAATACAGGACATTCTCCTTAGAGACATAAATCTGAACTGAAAAAAATGGATTTTTGTATCAGATTCTTGGTATAGAAGAACAAATTATCCCTTAAGTACATCCTTCATTCAATCAGTTTGCAGAAGAAAATGGCACACATTGAATTTTTAAAAAATAACATAAAGAATTTAGAAATGATTCTGAATGTGTTCACAAAAAGTGATGTTTCAGAACTTAGATATGCTTAACCTGGTTTGAACATTACACAATGGGTATACATATATGAAAACAGCATATAATAACCCATAAGTATGTACAGTTTTTATGTCAGCTTAAAAAAATAATTTGCCATGTGTATTTCCATGCCTCAAACCTGGCGGTGAGAATGTAGAGTACAGTCAAGCTTCCTGGTGAGAAAGGGAAACCCTGAATCTTCAAAGGACAGTCACTTTTATTTCCCTCTACTTCTGTGAATTTTAGTGCATCTTAATCCCCAATTTAAAGAAAGAGATTGGCCACAGGCACTAGCCAGTAGGACTAGAGGAAACAAGCAATGAGAAATGATCAGAGATATTGAGCAAGGAAATGATAGCTTTGATATGAAATCCTGAGCATAGGGAACAAAAGCAAAAATAGAAAAACAAAATTATATCAAACATGAAGGCCTCCATACAGCAAAAAAAAACCTTGGAGAGATAAAAGAATAATCTACTGTGATGGAGAATATATTTTTAATTTGAATGTTGGATAAGAGGACAATATCTAAAATATATGGAAATCAAACAACTCAATAGTAAAAAATAAACAAATAAAAACTCAATTGTAAATAAACAAATTACCTTCATAGACATTTCTAAAAAGAAGACTTACAAATTACTGATAGGTATGTGAAATAATATTCAAAACCACTAATCAGAAGGGCAATGCTAGTAGAAATCACAATCAGATATCAATTCACACTTGTTAGAATGGCTGTTAGCCAAAAGATGAATGATGACAGGCTTTATGGTGGATTTGGAAACAAGAAAACACTGAACACTATCAGTGAGAATGCAAATTCATGCAGCCATTGGATAAAAACTTGTGGAGTTTCCTCAAAATATTAAAGGAGCTACATATGATCCATTAGTCCCTCTACTAGACATGTATCTAGTACATCTGAGGTCAGTGTGTCAGGACATCTGTGCATTCCCATTATGGTGGCATGTTCAGCAATAGCCACGATAAGGAGTAAAGTGAACCGCTTATGATCAGATGATCAGATACTAAATGTGGTGGGGAAACTCACAGGAACACTATTTAGGCATAATAGGTAGGAAACCGTGTCCTCTCAGACAGCATGAATGAACGTATGAGGCATTCTGTTAAGAGAAATGAGCCCAGCCAGGAATGGACTCACAGGTGAGTCTACAATAGTCCAATTCAGGAAAACAAAGAGTAAAATGTTGGCTGCCAGAGGCTATGGGTGGGGATTTAGTAGGTGTTGGTAAAGGGACACAAAAATTAACCTCGGAGAAATAATTTCAATGTATCTATTTTATGTCATGATGAGTACAGTTAAAATGTTAGATTGTTTACTTGAGAAAAAGGGAAAAATAATATAGAAAGGGAAGATGTATTTGTAAAAAGGTATCTAATAAGGATCAAGTAACTATAGCATATTAAGAAATCAAAAGTACACATAACTCCATTGCAAAATGAGCATAGTCAAAATGAATTCCTGCAGAGAAGACATATAAACTACCAGTAAGCCCCCAAAGCAAGCTCAGTTACTCATAGGGAAACACAAATAAAAGCAAAATAAGGTACACCTCCACATCCAGTTAAGAGCTATATGTTGAATTTCTGAAAATAGCAAGTATTGGCAAGGACATGAATACATTAGAAAATGTATAAATTAAAATATGAAATTTATTTGGATATTTTTTCAAAGAATTAACCACACAAAGAGCATATGACACAGGGGTTCCATTCTCAGATTATTAATATAATAATTGAAATGAAGTTGAGTCATTTGCTGCATAACCGCCAGTGTAGGATTTGAGAATAGCTTTCTTAGATGACTTGGCCATTGTACGAACATTGTAGAGGATGCTCCACGAACTGAGATGGAATGGCCAGAACTTCATGAATAAATCCAATGCTATGGGACAACTATAGTAAATGCAGTTTCTCATTGGCTAAATGGTTGTACCCAAATGGATAAACATGCACACATATCAACAGAAGCCCTCTTCCACAACTGTCAAAAGATGGTTTTTATCCAAATGCCGATGGACATGTGAAAGGAAAAACAGCTTGAATTCTCTGTATATTCACGCAGCAGAATATTACTAAGCTATGAAAAGGAGTGGAGTAAGTTAACATTACCAATAAAACAGTCAAAATGAAGGAGAGAAGGAACAGGAGAGAATGAGGGAGGAAGGAATGAACAAAAGAAGAGAGAAATGGAGATTCTCTGAATCATACGGTATCCACAACATTATAAAGGAAACCAAGTGCATATTTTTATATATCCAATATCTTCTCTTTATTTTACTTTCAGTGGTGCATTATAATCAGAGGTGATAGTGGAATTCATTATGCCATATTCACACATGCACACAACACGGTTTAATCAGTCTCACCATTTACCTTTTCCTTTCTTCCTCTCTTCCCCAATCCCCTCCTGATCTCACTTCTGTTGTTATAATATTATTATTAATTACTGCATTACAATTATATACATAAACATGATTCATTGTGTTATATTTGTACATGAATAATCTAATTTGCTGTATTTCACTTACCAGTATTTACCTATGGCCTCCCCTCTTTCCTCCCACTGAACTCCTTCCTCTACTTCATTCATGTCCCTGTGAGATCCCCTTTTTTCTTTTCTTTTGTTTTCCTCCTTTACCTTCCACATAAGAGAAAATATTTAACTCTTGACTTTCTGAGTTTGGCTTATTTCCACTATCTTGGTGTCTCCAGTTCCATCCTTTGACCAGTAAATAAAGTATTTTCATTCTCCTTTACAGCAGAGTAAAGTCCATTGTATATACAGACCACATTTTCTTACCGACTTGTCTGAAGAGGGGTGTCAGGACTGGTTCTGAAATCGCTATTGTGAACTGCACTGCTGCAGACATTGGTGTACATGCAAGAAGTCCTTTCTTTCCAAAGACTGTCTTTTCTCCAGCATGTTTTTGACAACTTTGTCAGGAATCAGATGACTATATCCTCATGGATCTGGCTCTGTGTCTTTTTTCATTGATTTGTCATGCTTGATTTTGTCACATATCACACTGTCTTTGTTACTAATTTGAGATCAGGTATTGTGGTGCCTCCTGCACCACTCTTATTGATCAGGATTGTTTTGGCTACCCTGGGTCTTTTATTCTTCCATATTAATTTTGGGACAGTTTTTTCGAGTTCTGAGAATGAAAAGTGTCATTGGTATTTTGATGGGGATTGCATTAAATCTGTAAATCATTTCAGGTCATATGCCCAATCTGACAATATTAATACCTGACAATATTAATTCTGCCTCTCCAAGAATATGGGAGGTCTTTCCATCTTCTAGAATCTTTTCACTTTCTTTCTTAAGTATTCTATACTTTCACTGTGCATATCTTTCACCTCCTTGGTTAGATTTACTCCCAGGTTTTTTTATGAGGTTATTTTGAATGGAATTGTGACCCTGATTCATTATCAGAAGATTAATTGTTGGAGTAGAGGAAAGCTATTGATTTTTGTGTGCTGATCTTATGCCCTGTTACTTTGCTGAATTTGTTTATTAATTCTAGAAGTATTCTGGTAGAGATTTTGAGTCTTCTAAGAATAGGATCATGTCCTCTGCAAACATAAATAATTTGACCTTTTCTTTCCTATATGTATCCCATAAATTGTCTTCTCTTGACTGACTGCTTTTGGTAGAGTTTCAAGAATGACATCAAGTGGGAGTGCAAAAGTAAAAATCTTTCTCATTCCTGATTTTAGAGGAAATGTTTTTAGTTTTTCTTTGCTTGGTATGATGTCAGCTTTGGTTTTGTCATGTATACTATTCTTTTATTTTTTATTTTTCCAAATTTTTATTGGTTCATTATAGCTGTACATAGTGATGGGATTTGTTACATATTCATACATGCACACACTGCAGCAATGTAATTTGACCAGTATCACTTCCCAGCATTTTCCCCTCCCTCCTTACCTCCCTCCTCAGAGTGCCTTTCTTCTACTGATCTCCATTTGATTTTTGTGAAATCTGCCCCATCTTTCTTTTCCTTGATCCTCTCTAGCTTCCACATATGAGAGAAAACATAGCCCCCTTGATCTTCTGAATTTGACTTATTTTGCTTAACATGGTGATCTCTAGTTCCATCCATTATCCTGCAAATAACAAAATTTCAGGTTTTTTCTGGCTGAATAAAATTCCATTGGATGTATGTTCCACATTTTCTTCACCCATCCATCCATTCATGGACACCGAGGCTGCTTCATTGGCTACTGTGAACTGTGCAATTATAAACATGTCACATGTGGTATTTTTGATGTTGAGGTCAGTTCCTTCTATCACTACTTTCTTCAGAGTTCTTAACATGAGTGGATACTAGATTTTGAGAAGGGCTTTTGTTTTCATGGATGGAGATGATTATATGATTTTTAAAATTCTATTCATGGGTTGGATTATATTTTTTGATTCATGTATATGTTGAACCAATCTTAGGTCCCTGGGATTAAATCCACTCGATCATGGTGCACTCACTTCTTAATGTTTTTGGATGTTGATTGCCAATATATTATTAAGAACTTTTACTTCTGTGCTCATCAGAGATATTTGTATTTAGTGCATTTTCCCTTTTTATCTTTGGTTTTGATGTCAGGGTTAGCCTGGCTTCATGCAATGAGTTTGAATGTGTCCCTTCTTTTCTGTTTCATGGAGTAGTTTGAGGGAGATCAGCATTATTTCTCCTCTCCAGGTCTGGCAAAACTCGGCTGAGAATCCATCAGGTCCTGTCTTTCCTTCTTGGAAGGCATTCAATTGCTATTTCAAATTTCAATGCAAGATATTTGTCTGTTTAGGTTTTCTATATCCTCTTGACTCAATTTGAGCAGATTATTACATGTCTTGAACATTTTCAGTATCTTCAAGATTTTCTAATTCATTTCAATTTAAGTTTTCACAGAGTCCCTGATGATCCTCTGTATTTCAGAAATAACTGTGGTGATACCTCCTTTTCCAAAATCTCTGATTTTCATCTTCTCTCTCTTTCCTTTGGCTAATTTGATTAAGTGTTTACTATTTATCTTTTCAAAGAACCAACTCTACAGCACTGCAGAAGAGATATCATGTGAACAGAAATTTCTCTGCTATTGGTATTTTTATAGACTGTACTATGCTCTTCCAAGCCATTAGGCAGAGGAATCAAAGGTAGTTTCCCTTTTATTAGTAGAGTTCCTGTATTGATGTCACCCCACACATTGAGCAAGAGTGTCCAGTGATTTGTGATTTATCCTTTTCTAGAAATATCTCACCTTGCTGAAGATGGTATCTTCTTTAGTTCAATTTGTGTTCACAACCTCTGAAATTAAATAAATATTCTTTAGTTCCTTTGTTTTGCTTTTCTAGTTGATAAGGTAATTTGGATGAGAATGGTGGTCTTTGGCCACATTCCATCTCCTGTCCATGTGACCACCATGGCTCAGAGGACATTGTGTGAGGAATTTAGAGATAGGAGTGTAATTAATTGGTACAAAGAAATCTTAACCACATACCAAATTAAGTAGATACAAAAGAAAAGTTGTAACTCTGTGTGGACAATAGTAGAGGGTATATTGTGAAGATCAAATGATCAATGGCAAGTGTGTAGAGTGTTAATGTCAGATGGAGAAACTATTTTTGAGGATTTTTACAATGCTTTGTTAGAAGCAAAAAGGTAATAGAAAGCCAAAGCTTTTTCACAGAGGACAGAAGTAGTCAGATATTGGTATCACTGCCAAAGAAGAGGATGGAAGATGGCAATGGCATAAAATAAAGAAGATATTTATGCTACCGTAGTACCATGAGTTTGTTGTTGTGTGATTTTGCCAACTCTACCTCTCATTATGTGTGTGCTCCAAAGAATGAGTAGAACACCAAACTCTCACATTCTGTCTTTTAGATTTGCACTGGGCTATGTCACTCCTCCCTGTTGTAACCCTTTGTTACTTGCAGAACATACAAATCCCATCATTTATTATATGAGTCAACCCAGTTATTGGTATTAAAAGAAACTATACCATATTGATTACCCATGATAATATAAAAAACACTCCTTGGTTTCTTCTCTCAGGACATTTGAGACATGTATAGAAGGCACATGTCTCCTACGAGAAAGGAAATTGCTGGATGCACAGAAGGCAAACTGCCTTCCTGTTTTCTTATAAGATAGTGAATAATTTATTCAATGGTATGCAGGTACATATGTGTTAAAACTTGCCTTCTGGCATTTTTGTTTTAAATTATATCAGGCTGTTAATAATGTTTAACTCTATGTACATGTATGATTACATGAATGGTATGAAAGTACATCATGCACAACCATAGAAATGAAAAGTTGTACCCCTTTTGTGTACCATGAATCAAAATGAAGTCTGTAAAAATAAAAAAAAAATAACTGTGCAGGGCTGGAAGAGCAGTAGTTGTTCAGTAAACATTTTCTCTTTTAAAAAAAACTTGCCTTCTGTATGCTACATTTTGATATATAGATAATTGATATTCTTTATTGCCCTTGTCCTGGTTAGTCTTCAAACATAAACAAAAAATTTTGCAGATTCTTAGTCATCAAGAGTTGAAGCACATTTAGAATCCAAATAATTCATTGGGTGGACGGCAACCTTGGAATGAGATGATTGATGATGATGATGAAGAAGATGACAACAAAGAGGACACTCGTCCATGATGAATTCTTATGATTTTCACAGATTTCTATTTAATCCTAGAGGAGTGGAAGCAAGTGTCATTAAAACTAAAAACAGTGAAAGTTTCAGAGTTAGGTCAAGTTCTGACACACATAGCTAATAAATTCAGGAGCTGATGTCAAAAATCAAAATTTCTGTCTGTATCCATTGGTGGAGTCAATTAACATGAGAAGGAAAATTTTAAACATCAATTCATTACAAAGTGCTAAATACTTTTAATTAATGCAGTGCACTAGATCTGCTCAAGCATTCTCTCTTTTTTAACCCCAAGTATACACTGGGGGAAGTTAAACAGAATGTGTTTTGTATCATATTCAAAATTGCACTGTTGATATCAGGTGCCCTTTAATTCCTGAATGTTCACTTTTAAAATGTTTTCATTGGTGCATCATAGCTATCCATCACAGTGGGATTCATTTTGACATATTTTGACATGTGTATGAATACAATTTGGTCCATTTCAATCTCCAGTCCTTGCACTTTACTGCCCCTCCTCCCTTCCCCAGTTCCCTTTCCTCTGCTGGTCTTTCTTCTATTTATTTAATGTCCTTCAAATTAGTACTTGATAAATATACATAAGGTGGAATTCTATGTGGTATGTTCATATGTGTACATAGCATAATTTGGTCAATTTCATTCTGCAGGTTTTCATTTTTCCCACCCTTCCTACTTTGCTCAACCCCCTTTCTCTACTCCACAGATCTCCCTTATATTTCTATGGGATTCCCACCTTTAAAAACTCTTTATTTCTCTCTAATCACCTCATATGAAAGAAAATATGTTATTATTGACTTTCTGAGTCTGGCTTATTTCTCTTAGAATGATGTTCTTCAGTTTCATTCATTTTACCAGAAAATGACATAATTTAATGCTTTATGTCTGACTGAAAATCTGTTGAGTATATATACCACATTTTCTCGATCTATTTCTCTTTTGATGAATTGCCAAGCTGGTTCCATAATTTAGTTATTGTGAATTGTGCTACTATAAACATTGATATGCATGTATCATTTTACTATGCTGATTTTACTTCTTTTGGATAAATACCAAGGTGTGGGAGAGATGGGTCATGTGATGGTTCCATTCCTAATCTTTTGAGGAAACTTTATACCACTTTACAAATGGTTGTGCTAGTTTGCATTCCCACTAACAGTATATGGGTATAGTATTTCCTCACCAGTATTTATTATTGTTCATATTAATGCTTGTCATACTAACTAGAGTGAGTTGAAATCTCAGCGTGGTTTTGATTTGCAATTCCCTCATTAATAAGGATGTGGAACATTTTTTTTCATATATTTCTTAGCCATTGATATTTCTTCTTTTGAGAAATGTCTGTTTAGTTCTTTTGCATATTTAGTGCTTGAATTATTAGGGTGGTCTGGTGTTATTTGAATTCTTCATATATTCTGATTCTTTATCTCCTGTTGGAAGGGTAATTGATAAGTATTTTCTCCCAGTATGTAGGCTCTCCCTTCACACTCTTTTTTCCTTTGATGTGCAGAGGCTTTTTAACTTGATGTCATTCAACTTGTGGATTCTTGGTTTTACTTTTTGAATTTAAGGGATCTTGTTACAGAAGTTATTGTCTGTGCCAATATGTAGAGATTCAAGGCAGTCCACATCAAAACCCACAGAACTAGAAAAAACAGCCCTAGAATTCACTTATAAGAATAAAAGACCCAGAATAGCCAAAGCAAAACTGACCAAAAAGAGTAATGCTGGAGGCATCATCATGCCTGATCTGATCTCAAATAGGCTACAGAACTTCAATAACAAAACATCATGGTTTTGGCACAGAAAAAAATGGAGCCCAATGGAAAAAAATAGAAGACAAGGAGAGAAACCCACACAGATACAGTCTTCTGACATTTGGCCAGGATGCTAAAACTATATGTTGGACAAAAAAATAGCATTTTAACAAATGGTACTGAGAAAATTGAATATTAATATCCTATCCTTTGCCCTGCACAAAGTCAACTCAAAGTGGATCATAGAGTTAGCATTTAGTCCACAAACTTTGCAACTGTTTGAAGTATACACAGAGTCAACACTCCAGCATTTACACAACGGTTCACTTTTTTCCCCATGAAGAGGTGAACAGGGGCTGGGGCTGTAGCTCAGTGGCTGAGCACTTGCCTAGAATCTGTGAGGCACTGAGTTTGATCCATGGCACCACATAAAGTAAACAAATCAAATAAAGACATTCTTTCCATCTACAACTACAAAAAAATTAAAAATAGGTGAGTAGCAATTGAAGAATCTATTAGTTGAGACATGATAATGATTGAGCCATAGGGAAATATTTTTTCAGACTTCAAGTCATTTTATAGTTTGGCAGGAATGGATACCAGGGTCCTGGCCATAGAAACATTCACAGGAAAGAGCAAATGAAAAGTGAAGGTAGCTATGATTGTGCAAGTAAAATGTTCAATGTAATTTGTTCTAATTTCAATTCCCTCTTCTATATTGAGTATACTGAAGAAAGAAAAGCAAAAGCAAAAACTCTTGCTTTTCTTACTATGTCTCCAGTTAAGAAAACTGTGTCCTCACTAGTTCTTACCTTTGTTTTATGGAACTGATCATTCATTTTATTCTACAACTCTTAATCTGAATCTTCCTAATAATAAACACAAACAAGTCACACATTTATTCTCTCAGGAGTTTGGGAAGCACATTATAGAAAGCCAACCAGTCTAAGGGGAAAACAAAAGTATAGATATATGCCTTTTAAAAAATCTTCATCATTTTTTGTGAGTTACTTTGAATGTGTAAACTTGATGGGTCATTGATACCCAGATATTTGGTCAAATGTTATTCTGGTATGCATGTCCGTAAGAGTTTAATATTTTTAGTTGAATTTGACATTAGAATTCGGTGGTTGAGTAAAGCAAATTGCTCTTTTGGATTACTCTATTTTCTGTTAGTATAAAAACAAAACCTGAGTCTTGGTACCTTACAAGGAGAAGAGGTTTATTTTGCTCAGTTTGGGATGCTAAAGACCCAGTGTGGCACTGACCCTGATGGCAAGTGGTATTATACATGTGAAAGGGAGAGAATGCAAGGCAAGACAGGAAGCCAGAGGGTGTGGCGTGGTCAATCTTGTGGGCAAACCTGAAATGTGCTACAAGCAAGGAAACTCACTTGGACATTCAGAACACAGTCATATATTTAAAACCAACTCCATTTCTTGAGCATAGTTTGAAACATTGTAATTGCAGACAACTCACCTTATAGCTTTTTCCACATTCTACAATTTATCACTCGTTTCAATCAAGAAAAAAGAAACAAATTTTCTTATTTTAGTGGGGACAACTGAATGCAGGCAATTGGTTCAATTTAGTGAACAAGGAAAAAAGGGAATAGTGTGGCAATAGACATAGTAACCAAATGATTCCTCTAAAACAGTAAGAGCACTGTCAGGGGTAGGAAGGGAGTAGCGAAATATACCATATTATCATGGTAGTGAAATTCAGTGGCCATGCATGAATGTGTGTAACAACAAAACCAGGTGGAAAATAGAGTCATCATTCAAGAGTCCCTGCTCAGCATCACATATAATTGTAGAAGAGTGAGGTTAAAGCAGAGAAACAATAATGTAAAACCAGTGTAATGACAACCTGTATGGCATTGCAGGACAATGCATTCAAAGAAGATATTTGAAGAAAATCACCTTGTCTGATGCTACAAGAGGCTCCTTTCCAACTCCTTTGAATTTGAGTCCTTTAGGAAACAGTATATGAACTTTCTTTAAATTGTTTTGAAAACCTAATTATGAGTCAGGCACAAGTAAATCAGAATCTCTGGTGGTAAGACCCAAGCATCAGTAGTTTTGAAGTCCCAAGGCAATTCCAATAAAATCCAATATGGAGCACCATTGATATGGCCCTTAGACACAACATGCCTAAATTGATATCTTATAATCACTTTCAAAAGAAAATGCACATGACCTTCAAAATGACTTAACTTTTATCTATATTTAAAAAATAGTTTAGTATTTCACCTGGAGGCCAGGGTCCTTGCTCAGAAATGACAGAAGATACCTGGGTTTATTGATTTTAACGTGATGTTTAAAATGAAAAAGGATTCCAGAACACTTAGTGGTAGAATTAAATAAAAACCAAAGGAAATAATATTCAGATATGAGATATAGAGTGGAGTGAAAGCCATGTAGTCACAAAAATAATGATTCAAGAGGCAGGATTTGAAGTTCTCAATGACTGATTGTTTTAAACCATATTAGAGAAAGGATGTATGGCAAAATGAAATTAGAATGTTCTGCTGTGGAATCTGCTCAGGGCCTTTTTAATATCCCTGTTCCTCAGGCTGTAGATGAAGGGATTCAGCATAGGAGTGACCACAGTGTACATCATTGAAGCCACCACATCCTTGTTGGAGGAAAATGACATGGCTGAACCAAGGTACACCATGAGCCTGCTGCATAAAATAAGAAAACCACTGAAAAGTGATACACAGGTGGAGAAGGCTTTAAAATTCCCATCTGTGGATGGAATCCTTAGAACAGAGGAAACAATTTTATAGTAAGAGAAGAGTATTCCTGAAATGGGGAAAAATCCAAACATGGCACCAATGAAGTGTATGACTATAGTATTGGTGAAGGTATCAGAACAGATAAGATGAAGAAGTTGAGATGAGTCACAGAAGAAATTTGAAATTTCCACAGTTTTATAGTAGGTACATTGTAAAGTAATCAAGTTGTGAAACTTAGAGTCCAAAATGCTTAACAAAAAAGACAGAAAAACTAGGAACCCACAGACACAAAGGTTCATGATGACTGGATATTGCAGGGGGTGACAGATGGCCACAAATCGGTCATAGGCCATCACACTGAGAAGCAGACTCTCCATACACACAAAAAAGCTAAAAAGAGACATCTGACTCAGGCAGCCCACATAGGAAATAATTCTGCTGGGGGTTTGGATGTCCACAATCATCTTTGGGACTGTGGTGGAGAAAAAACAGATGTCAATGAAGGACAGGTTGGAGAGGAAGAAGTACATGGGGGTGTGGAGGTAGGAGTCAGAGCTGATGGCCAGGATGATGAGCAAGTTCCCAAGCACTGTGACCAGGTACATGGACGGGAACAGTCCAGAGAGGATGGGCTGCAAGTCTGGATCCTCTGAGAGTCCCATGAGATGGAATTCAAAGGCACTTGTTAGATTTTTTCCACTATATTCATTGCAACCCTTTTGGAAAAGAAAAAGGCATAGAAGAAAGGGAATAAATAAATATCTAGCACTCCATATGTATTTTATTTTATGCACTCACAATTAAAATATGCACAATTTAGGTCTATACCCCTTTACCAGTATTTCTCAAAATAACAAATCCAAACTTCTTAGAACTCTTTCATTATTGGTTTCTGTATTATTCATTTTTTTCTACACACACCTACTTTAGAAGCAATAAGTTCACAGTTTTAAAACACTAAGAACAATATATACAGCAGGTCCATTATATTGGTCAAATAGAGAAAAAGTAATATTCTTGTTTAGGAAAGAAATCTTTTCCAATAAAGAAAATTTTTAAAAAGTCAAACATGATTTGTATTATTCTATCACAAAGGTATAAATCATCATGAACTAACATAATATATAAATACTTATAGCTAGAACTGAATTATCTGAATAATAAAACCCTGAGCCAATGGCTCATAATGAGAAAACAATGTTATCTGTCAGTTATCTTCTAGGCCACATTAGTCAGGTTTTTGTTTTTATGAACAAAATATAACACATAGGCAACTTAAAGGAGCAAATGTTCTATTTTGGTTCACTGTTTCAGAGGTTTCAATTCATGGTTGGGTGACTCCTTTGCTTTGTAGACATAACTCCAAAGGTTAAAGGATATAGCTGATGAAGGGTCCAAAACTTGTGACAGCCACAAAGCAGGGTTGGGGGTAGGGGCAAGTTATAGTCCCCAAAGTCGCACTACCAATGACCTACTTCATCCAAACATGTCCCACCTCCTTACAGTTTCCACCCACTCCTTGTAGTTATTCAAATTATTAATGAATCAGATGGATTAATCCACTGATGAGGTTAGTGTCCTCATGATCTATTTCCAAAAATATCTATGGACATTGGTTCATTAGGGACCAAGTTTTCAACTTATGAACTTTCAGGGGAATTCTAGGTTCCCAAAGCTCATTCCATCACACAACACAAGTTCAGTCCATCCCAAAGAGTCACCATAGTCAAAAATTTCAACATTGCTCTAAAGTCCAAATGTGAAGTCTTCTCTGAGACTCCAGTCAAACACTTATCTATGAATGCATGTAAACATCAAAATTCACATTACACAGAGGGAATACACAATATCACAGAGTAAATGTTCTGATTCCAAAAAGGAGAAGAGGATATAGAGAGAGAAGGGATGGGAAACATAGTTAGATAGAAAATCAGGTGAGTAAATATTAGATCCTATAGCCAAATGTTCAGCATCCAGGGCACATGGTGATGAGATGTGGGCTCAAAGGGGCTGAGCATCCCTGCCCCTATTGCCTTGCCAGTTGCTACCTGCATGACCTCTTTCCTGGGCCAGAACTGCTTGCTGTGTGCAGCTTTTCTGGATGGATATTCCTTGTTCTTGGCACCTCTAACTTCTTTCGGTTGCCACTGAGGCTTCAGCCTCACTTTCATAGCTTTTCACATCACCTTACCTGGGGTAGCTCTAAGTGACCCTGGCCCTGGGACATGCTTTAGGGCTTTCTTTAAAATCTTGTCAGAGGACTCCAATGCCCTTTAACTCTTGCATTCTTCAGGTCTGAAAACTGGACCACAGGACAATGCCAAGTTCTGTCACCAGCAGGAGCAGTAGCCAGCCACCTTAGACTTCAGCTGTAGTCACCTCTGAATTCCTTGGTGTCTGAGTATGGGGGAATGAATCTTGGGAAAACCACTTCCTGAGCAGCACTGTGGCCAGGGCATCCCTACACTCTCTTCTAAAACAAAGTCCTTCAAACAAGTTTTTCACTATTCCCCATGTGAGTCTGCAATGGATAGATCTTTCTGATTCTGAGATGCTCTTGGGGTATCTTTCCTATAGACTCCATACTTAGTTCCATTCTAAGTACTAGCTTCAATCTCAGGAATCACACTTTCTTGGCCCCAAATTTACAGCCATTATTCTGGTCAAACTTCTGTTTATTTATTTGTTTATACTGGGTATTGAGTTCTGGGGTATTTAACCACTGGGCTACTCTCCAACCCTATTTATTTATTTATTCATTTATTTATTTGTTTGTTTTTACTTTGAGATAAGGTCTCACTTGCTTAGTCTTGTTAAGTTACTAAGGCTGGCCTGGAACCTACAGTCCCACTGGTTCAGCTTCCCAAGAAGCTGGCAAACTGCATTTTAAAAAATCATTCTGCTCTTCTTTTTGCTTATGATTTTTACAGTCACCCTGGCTAAATGCAGTCAGCAATACCCTTGGCACCAACTGAATGGGGTGCTTCCTTGACATTTTCTTCACCAGATTAAATTGGTCAATCACCTTTAAACTCAGTCTCGCACAAAAGCTCAGGACATGGACAAGATGTGGATGAGTTCTTTGGTGGAGTGCACCATGACTGGGCTCTAGTTCAATTTCCAATACAGTCCTCATTCCTGTCTGAGATGCCAGGAGCAGTCCATGCTGTCAGCATTCCAATCAGCATTCCCTACTTTTGAACTTACAACAAAATTATCCATTTGAGTCTGCTTATAATGCACTAAGGTTTCACTAGCCTGTAGGTCTCACATTTTCTAAATGCCTCCTGCAAACCTGTTCTAAAGGTTTCTGAACCATATGATCTGGTGCATCACAGTGATGACCTCACTTCTCACTACCAATTTCCTGTTAGACAGTATTCATCACTGTGATCCCAGCACCTGACAAAAACATTTTAAAGCAGTGCATGTGTATTTTTGGTTCATTGTTCCAGAGGTTTCACTCCACATTGCCTGACTCCACTGCCTTGGGCCTGAGGTGGGCCAGAGCCTCATGGTGGAAGGGCATGGAATGGGAAAGCTGCCAACTCAGGGCACCATCAAGAAGCAGAGAAACAGAGAAAGGGATCAGGAAAAAGAGAAAGTCCCCAAGGAGCACCACCTGTTCCCTACTTCCTCCAAAGGTGCCCTGTCTGAGGTTTCCACAGCCTCCCAATAGTCCATAAAACTTTCAACCAATTACTCCATTGATAAGGACAGAGCCCCCATGATCCCATCACCTCCCAAAAGCTCAGCCTCTGAACTTTGCTGCACTTTGGACCAAGACTTCAATACATGAGTCTCTGTGGGACACTTTATATGCCATCCAGAGAACAGGGTTTCCTTCATTTGTGTTTTTCTGATTCCCAACCTTCACAGATGTAAGTGCTTGATCAAATTTTGTTTGTCTTTAAAAATGGAATAAGTGCCGGGTAGGATGGCACACACCTATAATCCCAGTGACTCAGGAGGCTGAGGAAGGAGGATTGTATGTTCAAGCCAGTCTCAGAAAATGAACAAGACCCTAAGCATCTTAGAGGGACCCTGTCTCAAAATAATGCAAAGGGGCTGGTATGTATCTCATCAGCAAAGTGCTTATCTAGTCCATGTAAGACACATGCTGGTATTGACACCCAGCATGGCAAAAATGAATAAGTAAGTAATGAAATGTTACAAAGCACTTTTGATTTTTAAAAATCTTATCTAGGGTTTTAACAATGCCATAGGAGCTTAGTACTATATCTGGTGCAGAAGACAGATTTTTAAATTTTTTATACTTTAATGTATAGTGAACTGCTAAGATTACTTCATTGTCTCTCTGATCATAAACCTTTTTATATAGAGTTCAGGACTTAGAATACAAGGAAAATCCTGAAGTCCAGATTTCTATATCAACCTTGATATGCCTATTTGATTTTCACATAAGTTTTTCCACACATGGAAATTCCTCTAATTCAGCTTCCTGAAAACAATTCAGGTGTGCTGTTTTGTCCCTTCACTCTACAATTTCATTTTCAAAAAATGAAAAATAGAAAAAGTACACTAACACTATCAAAATAAAGGAATTTTTTCTCATCTTTAAAATGAGGAAAATAACTGTCTACCTGAAAGGACTGTGTAAGAACATTTTTCAAATAGTCTTTGAAATTGTGGAGACTTGTGCTTATAAGTCTTATTATGGATATGTATTTCTGGACATTTTAAAATATCTAGATGCCCTGGTCTCAGACCATAGTCAAATTAATGCAAATATCTGAATGTGGAGTTCATGGTGACCCTCTTTAATGCCAGGGTGGAAAACCACTGCATTTATTATTTCTTGCAATTTAGAAAATGGCCAATAAATGTCACTGATTATTACTAATGATAACACAGAATATCTATATTAAATATGAAGATTTAATCATGTTTGTTTCATAGCTACCATTTCATAAAGATTTTAATTATTATCAGTGAAATGTGAGTTCTTGGTGTCTTTACATGATTTCATTCTCCTGCATGCCTGTCCTCCAAAGGCAACCACTGCCAGTAATTTGTGCAGTAGATAAACTGCCATTGTTTCCAAGTCACTATCTGTTTATGTGTCTATACACAGTATTTCTTAAAAACTTACCTAAAAACACCTAAAGCTCATTAAGTAATATACAGCACAAATTCCATTGACCATGGAATGTGCTAGTTTGCATCCACGTGTGGTTTAAGTGTCTCTGTGAAGGATGTATGACAACTTCAAATACTTTACATTATGCAAAGCATAACTGGGGACAGGGACATGATTGAAGTTGTCATTTCATTGTTATGTCAATCCTTCAAAACTAGGTATGCCTCCCTCTACATTACACAAGTGAGGACCTCCAGATATGTGTGTGGAGGGTCATTGCCTGGCTTCCAACAATTGTGGCATGTCATTTTTAATATTAATCACCTATATTTTTTTCCTGAACAAAACAAGTCCTTATCAGTAATCCTCTTTTATTTAAGATATATCCCTAAAATATCACTGAATTCTCTTCAGGAATAATTCTTCCAATAAAACTCACTACAGAATTTCATTTTGAATTTGCATAGTGCTTTTGGTAGTATGGCCATTTTGACTATATTAATTCTGCCTATCCAAGAACATGGGAGATCTTTCCATCTTCTCAGACTTTCTTTAATTTCTTTCTTTAGTGTTCTGTAGTTCTCATTGTAGAGGTCTTTCACCTCTTTTGTTAGATTGATTCCCAAGTATTTTATTTTTTTGTGGTTATTGTGAATGGGGTAGTTTTTCTAATTTCTCTCTCAGAGGATGTATCATGAATTAAAATGCATTACATTTATGAGCATTGATTTTATATTCTGCTACTGTACAGAATTCATTTATGAGTTTCAGAAGTTTTCTGGTGGAATTCTTAGGGTCTTCTAAATAGAGAATCATGTCATCAGCAAACAGGGATAGTTTGAGCTCTTCTTTTCCTATTCATATTCCTCTAATTTCTTTGGTCTGTCTAATTGCTCTGGCTAGAGATTCAAGGACAATGTTGAATAGTAGTGGCAAAATAGGGCATTCCTGCCTTGTCCCAGTTCTCAGGGGGAATGCTTTCAATTTTTCTCCATTTAGAATGATGTTAGCTGTGGGCTTAGCATAAATAGCCTTTACAATGTTAAGGAACATTCCTACTATCCCTATTTTTTTCTAGTGTTTTGAGCATGAAGGGGTGCTGTATTTTATCAAATGCTTTCTATACATCTATTGAAATAATCATGTGGTTCTTGACTTTAAGTCTATTGATATGGTGAATTATATACATTGATTTCTGGATGTTAAACCAACCTTGCATCCCTGGGATGAAACCCACTTGATTATGGTGCACTATCTTTTTAATATGCTTTTCTATGCGATTTGCTAAAATTTTGTTAAGAATTTTTGCATCTATGTTCATTAGGGATATTGGTCTGAAATTTTCTTTCCTTGATGTGTCCTTTTCTGGTTTTGGTATCAGGGTGATATTAGCTTCATAGAATGAGTTTGGAAGGGTTCCCTCCTTCTCTATTTCATGAAATACTTTGAGGAGTATTGGATTGAGCTCTCCCTTGAAAGTCTTACAGAATTCAGCTGTGAATCCTTCTGGTCCTGGACATTTCTTTGTTGACTCTACTTTGTGTACACCCAGAGAAATAATAGTTGTACTCCATTTGTGTTCAATGCATCAATAAGTAAATAAATAAAATAAAATAAAATAAAATAAAAAAGACAAATATAAAAAAAGAATTTCATTTTGTATTACCAATGATATTTCCATTTCACCCCAGTAAAGGAGAAGCTGCCCTGAGATGGAGCTTGAGAAATCATTGTTTTAGTCTGATAACATTTTCCTCTTACTGTATGCAGAATGTGTGCAGACTGCTCACCTCTTTGTACTTACAGAGTGTAATGGAAGTAGAATAACACCCATCTCACATCATGTGTGAAAACCAAGGGTCTTTGGAACTCACAAAATATTTTGTCATGGTGTTTTTTATACAATAAAAAATTCCATCATTATGAAAATACTGACTATTTGAGAAATACAATTGTTAAAGGACACTGGACCTTGGAATGTTGAAAAAAATAAATGTTTCAGCCTGAACAATAAATCAACCCATTCTTCCTATTTCTGCCTCTTTTCCTTTCTTTATGCATATAAAAATCTCTGCCATGATCTTTTGAAGATTGAATTGCTGTAAATGATGTTGAATGAATAAAAGGGCCATGCATCCACACCATGGTCAAAAACAAGGTATGGTTTTGAATTTCTTTCCATGATACTTTCCTGAAAGGCCTGAATGTGAGGACAGGACGGCACCAAGCGTGTCGGAACAAAGTGGACTATTTACTCTAACCAAGGAAGGGTTGATGTAATGTGATCAGATTTTATGATGCTTCCTCTGTGCTAAAGAATGCCCAGCTCTAGAGATTCAGAAATGAAAGAGTGGGAAATTCTCCTCCAAATACACAGCACAGACATCTATAGGGGCAAAAATCAACTGTCCCATCTACAAATAGGAAAATGGTAAATTCAGGCTACAAGATTTTTTTTGAATAATGGGAAGATAAAACTTATCAATAATGATAATAATAATGATAATTACAGCTATATTTTATATTGCAATTTTAAACACATTCATTACATATTCATTACATGGGACATTCATTTATTGTTTGATCTTTACTGCAGCTATATTATCTAGAAATCAATTCAAATGGTAATGCTGATTCTCATATACACTAAGAACTTGCTCTGTGTCACAGAAATAATAAGTAGGACTGACAAGATCCTAAATTAAACTCTCAGACTCTGAATCCAATCCCTGAAAAAATTTTATGGGGTGTAAGCCAAATGAAATTTTTAAATCAGAGGACCCAAGCTCTTAACCACTGGTACTCATGAGGAATGATTTGAAGTCTATTATAATTTGTGATTAGAAATGAAATAGAGGCCTGACATTATGTCTCCTTTTCATATTTAGTGGGCTGACTGTAAGTGCATGAGGGTGTGGACACCTGCAAGGCTATCCTGGAGTGGAGCAGGGAGAGCAATGACTCAATCCTATCATTATATGCTGAATTATTGTAAGCCTATAATTTCTGTAATCTTGGCCTATGACCTCTAAATGTCCTTACTGTAGTGAATTTTCAGGTGCAAACCACTACTGTCCCATGTCTTCTACCAAAGAGCACAGTGAGTAAAGGGTCTCCGCCTGGAATGACAAGGAATAGGAATGATTGCTTGGGTTGTGAAGGGGACAACTTTCCAGAACTCTCCTGGTCAGAAGCCTTGGGTCTGTGATTGGAGAGCCCAGTTCAAACTCAGCTTCACACTTCTACCCAAAAGCGTAGTAAAAGTCACAAGAAATTTGCTCTTTCATTTTCTCAAAAATTATAATACTTTAGGCCTTAAATAAGTACAGCATGATAAAGTACATGAAATGAAGCAAGCTACACTGAGCACTTAGGAAGCCCACAATAAGGGGTGAGGATGTTAGGGTTAGTGACACCTTGTTCTTCATACTCTTCATTACCTTAATAACCCTTTAACATACTTGAGAAGTAGTTTAGGGGACCCATTTTCTGCTATTGTATGAGATATCCCAATGGAAAGTAGCCTAGATTGGGCGGAAAGCAACTTCTGAATAAGATTTCTGGTTCCCCTACCACATCCAGGAACATAAACTTCACAGTTCTCACAGCTGAAACTTTTCATATTTGTATCCTCCTATCTGGCCACCCAAGTTTCATGTTTGTGCTTAAGATGATTGAGAAGTATGTCCAAGAGTCCTTCCCGTGGCACAAGCTTCTCTTTACTTACTGGGTTGTGCTGTTTCTCTGCTGGGTGTTCACCAAGGAGTGCAAATCCGAAGGCCCTCATATGTCAGGTGCCCAGTGTATACTTGGGTCCATCTTCAGGACTGATAAGAATACAGCATCAGGAGCTTCCTGATGCAGCTCCCAGTTGCACAAACAGATGTGGAGTGCACTATGCTAGAATCATCAAACTTAAGGACTGGATGGATAGATAAATTTTGACTTTTATTCAACCTTGAAGGCACAATGCACAGAGATCATAATTACCCATATTGGTCCATGTTACCCAAATCTCTAAGGACTTCCTAACACTAATACAGGAAAAAGATATAGAGAAAATGAATGTCCACATTTTTTCAGATTCCCCTACTTAGTATGAAGCTGTGTGTACTATTCACTTTTTAAATTTCTGTCTTTTGTAAGAAAATTCATCTACCAATTATTTTCATTTTATTAAGGTAATAGATACATAACAAAAAAATGTACGTTTTAACCACATTAACTACAAACTTCAGTGATAAAAATTACCGTCATATTGTTATGAAACTGTCAGCATCATGCATCCCCAGAACATTTCATCTTCCCAAACTAATATTTCATACCCATTTAAAAAATTCCCAATTCACTCCACTCACAACCCTTCCAACCACCATTCTACTGTGAAACGTGACCATGAATGCAAGTTGCTGAATTACTAACAAGTGTGACTAAAGGGAAAGGATTTATAGACCTGTATTTGAAATGGATGCCACGGGTCCTAATATTAGACTGAGCTGTTGTGGACCCCACAGAGGACACTTTCCATGTTCTTCTTTCACAGGTTGGAGATGGAAGGCTTCATCACAGGGCTGACCACAGTGGACATCACTGAAGCACTGCACCACTTCTGAGAAAATGTGATACAGCTGAACTAAGATATATGCCCAGCTTTATTCAATAAAATCAGCAAAAAACTGACAGGTAAGAAACACAGGTTGACAAAGCTTTATAATTTTCACCTCATAATGGTAGAACTAACTTTATTCTAAGATAAATGGATTTCTATAATGGGAAATGAAAAACAAATATAGCAAAACCAAAGTAGATAATAATGTTATTTTTTAAGACATCAGGCCAGGTAAGACCCTTGATGTAGTTAAATTTCAAGGCAATCAAATTGCTCAGCTAGAATTACAAAGCATTAACCCAAAAGAGACAAAAGTTAAGAAGTCAGTGAGGTGAGAGTTCACAATGATTGGGTGTTGATGAGGGTGACAGATGGCCACAGGTCATCACCACCAGATGCATGCACACAATCATGAGAAAAAGAAACACCTGTGTCAGGAGGCCCATGTAGGCATTGACTATACCTTGAGTTTGGATGTCCACAATCATCTTTAGGACCACAGTGGAGATGAAACAAATGTCAGGTAGGGACAGTGTGGGGAGAAAGATATACAAGGGGCTCTTTAGGGCAGATTCTAAGGTATCTGCAGGTTCCCAAGCACTGTGACCAGGTACATGGACAGGAAAAGTCCAGAGGGCACAGGCTATGGTTCTGGATCATCACTTCTAAGACATGAGTCAGGTTTCCTGGTTCTGTCTTTCACCCCGATCATTTTTGTTTCATTCCTCATACACCGAAACCAAGTTGGCTACATTCTAGGGATATTTCAACATACACAAATCAAAAAATACAATACAGCACAAAAATAGAATCATGGAAAAAATTACATGGTCCTCTCTACAGATGAACAAAGACTTTGATAAAATTCAACCTTCTTTTGTGATAAAAGCCCTGAAAGGATTGGTATAGAAAGTTCATACCTGAACATAATAAAAACTGTTCATGATAAACCCATAGTGAAAATACATGGGAAAAAGTGAAAACATTTCTTCTAAGATCAAGAATAAGAGGGCGGTTTCCATGGTCACTGCTCCTACTCAATATGGTAAAACAAATTTCAGTAAGGGTGATTCAACAAAAGACATAAATAAAAGGCAAATAAGAAACAGAAGGAATAAAACTGCTGTGTTTGCTATTGTTCAATATGTAGAAAATCCTATAAAGTCTCAACAAAAAGAGTCTCAGAACTGTGAGATTCAGCAAAGTACCAGCTTACAACACCACCTCACAAACACCAGTTACTTTTTTCTACACCAATAACAAAATCACCGAGAAAGGAAAGCAATCTTTTTCACAACAGCCACAAAAACTTACAGTATCTATGAATAAGCCTTATTACAGATGCAAAAGTATTTGCAATGAAAAGTGCAAAACATTGAAGAAAGAAATTGAAAAAGAACAACAAATGTGCTAAAATCACACACTGGGAAAAGGGCAGCCTCTTCAACAGTGGTGCTGGGAAAACTGGATAGCCACAAACTATACCCCTATTTTTGAAAATTTGAAACTATTAGTTGAAAACAAAGAGGATGCACTACAAAATATCTGCACGGGTAATGATTTCTTGGACAGAATTCTAATAGCTCAGGAAGCAAAAACAGCAATTGACCAATGGGGCTATGTGAAATTAAAAAGCTTTTAAGCACGAATAATGAATCAAAAAACAAAGAGACAATATTTAGAATGGTAGAAAACCTTTGACAACTATGTGCATAACAGAGGACTCATATACAGAACACATAAAAGACTCAAAATCTTAAAAACAACTATAATGAAATAAGTAATTCAATAAAAAAATGAACAAATTACCTAAACAAGTATTCCTCAAAATAAACATATACCTATGCAGTGGAGCATGTTGTAGTCATAAAGAAGAATGAAATCTTGCCTTTGCAGAAAAATGTGTGCAACTAGAGGTCACCAGGCAGGCAAAATGAGTCATGCACAGAAAGACAAGTACTGCATGCTTTCTCTCATAGGACAAAACAATAAAAAGATGTCCTGAAGGTAAAAGAGGGACTAAGAATGGGGTCAGGGGAAGGCAGAGAGAGAGGAGGATGAGAGAAAATAGAAGGGAGGGTGGCCAGGGTCAATACATGATACATGGATGTGTGAAAAACTCACAGTGAAACCAATTAGATAGATGAATGATAGATATGATAGAAAGATGGTAGATTAGATAGATAGATAGATAGATGATAGAAGTAAAAGAAAGAAAGACAAGAAAGAAAGAAAGAAAGAAAGAAAGAGAGAGAGAGAGAGAGAGAGAGAAAGAAAGAAAGAAAGAAAGAAAAGAAAAGAAAAGAAAAGAAAAGAAAAGAAAAGAAAAGAAAAGAAAAGAAAAGAAAGAAAAGAAAAGAAAAGAAAAGAAAAGGAAGGAAAAGAAAAGAAAAGAAAAGGAAGGAAAGACAGGGAAAATAGGAAGGAAGGATAGATGGTTTGGATCTGGTATGTTCACCAAAAACTCATCCATTAAAGGTTTGGTCCCAGTGTCCCAATGATGACATTATTGCGACGTGGGAGGGAGTTGAAACTTTCAGAAGTGGGACCTATTGGAGGAAGTTAAGTCATCACTGGCAACAAGAGCCTCAAGAGTGTGTCTTCCCTTCCTCTCCCTCTCTCTTTGCTTGCTACTGGTATCCTTGAGTTGAGTCAATTTGCTCCCCATACTCTGCAAAGTGTTCTGTCTCATCACCACCCAGAAACAAGAGATCCCATTGATCATGTTTATAGTTTAGGTATGAGGTGTCTCTCAAAAGTTGATGAGAGACTGCAAGAGTTTTCAGAAATGAAATGATTAGATGATGAGAGCTGTAAACTAATCAGTGGATTAATCCACTGATATGGTTAACTTGGTGGTAACTATAGCAGCTAGGGTGTGACTGGAGGTCACTGGGGGTGTGCCTTTGGGGTTTATGTTTTGTCCCTGGTGAGTGGAGCTCTTTCTCTACTCCCTGGTTGCCACATTCTGAGCTGTCTTCCTCTGCCATGCCCTTCCTCCATGATGTTCTGCCTCACCTGACCCATAGCTATGGAGTCATCCAACCATGGACTGAACCTCAGAAACCATGAGCCAAAATAACTGTTTCCTACTCCACAATGTTCTTGTCACAGTGATGCAAAACTGACTAAAAAAAAAGGTGGGCTGAAACTTCTGAAAATGCAAGCCAGTAAAAATGATTCCTCCTTTAAATTGTTTTCTTAAACACTTCATCCCAGTAACAGAAATCTGACCAACATACACACATATGCACAGATAAACACATATAGAGACTGCTGGGTACCTATTAGCTTCTTTTCTCTATCCCTATTACTTGATTATTATCCCTATTAACAGGTGCTTCAGAATTCCCAGGGTTCTTAGTAGATCTTGAAATGCAGCCTATCCTTTCCAGATTACTCCTGACGATGTACCTGCTCACTGGGGTTGCAAACACTTTTATCACTCTGCCTGTCACATTAGAGTTCCACCTTCATGTATCTATGATCTTCTCTCTACATAATCTGTCCTTGGCTGACATACATTTCATGTCCATCATGGTCCAAAGTTTATGTCACACACCATCTTAGAACAGAGCACATAATTATGCTGCCTGACTCAGAGGTCTCTATCTTTTCTTGGATATATGTAAACTACTTCTCAGTGTGATGGCCTAGGACCAGTCTATAGTCATCTGTAATCTTCTCAGGCACACTGTCATTGTGAACCCTCATCTCTGTGACTTCTTAGTGTCAATGTTGTTTTTCAATAGCTTTTTGAACTCACTACTGCTCAGCTTCATTTCCTTCCCAATATCCCATGCAAAGATTGTAGAACTTGCTAGTTCCTGCTTTGACCATCTTCAATTTTGTAATCCCACCTATACAGATACATTTACCAATAATACTGTGACATATTATGCTGCTGCTGTCTCTGGATTTCTTCCTCTCTCAGGGATCCTTTTCTCTTTCTATAAAATAGTTTTCTCCATTCTGAGAATCCCACCATCAGGTGGAAAGTATAAAATCTTCCTCATCTGTGCATCTCACAGGTCACTTACTATTTATATGGAGCAGCCTTCCAAGTGTACCTTGGTTCAGCTACCTCACCTTCTCCGAGAAGCAATGCAGCAGCTTCAGTGAGGTAAACAGTTGTGACTGAATCCCATTATCTAAAGTCTGAGGAACAGGAACATTAAAAGGGCCATGAAGAGGTCCACAGCAGGACAGTCTAATCTGCCTGGAATCTATTTGAAATGTGGGTTAGAAAAGGAAACCAACCTAAACATCTACAGTTATAAATCCTGCCTCCCTGATGACCATGTTTTTGTATTTTGATATATGTATTTCCTGCCGTGTTTCATCATAGAATGGAGGTAACCCTATGCATGGAGATTTCTTTTTGATCTTATCTATGTGGGGTTCTGAATGCGTTTTTTATCTTGATGTTCTTCTCATTCAAAAGGTATGAACATTTTCTGTTATTTCCCTGCAGAGGCTATCCATTTCATTAGGCTGCATCACACACTCCTCCTGAATTCCAGTGATTTTTAAATTTTATCTCTTAATGCTGTCCCATGTTTCTTATGTATTCTGATCATGGTTACTTATTTTCTTTTCTTTGATACTGTCTGAAAGTTCAAGGCTGGACACTTTGTCTTCCAGCTCTGAGATTTTATCTTCAGCAAGATCTACTCTATTAGAGAGATTTCCAACTGAACATTTTATTTCATTTACTTTGTCTTTCAATTCCAAGATTTCTGTTTGTTTTTTTTCTGATATCTCTATCTCCTCGTTGATTATTCTCAAATTCTGCACTGACTTCCTTAATTCATTCAGTTTTTCTTCTGTGTTCTCTTGGAATTCATTGATTAGTTTTATAATCATCCTTTTGAATTATTTATCTGGAATTTTATCCACATCAATATTTTGGGGATGAGTTGCTGATTAATTATGACCTTTAAGAGGCACCATCTTATTTTTTCATATTTCTTATAGTTCTGCATTGGGTTTCATGCATGTTGGAATATATTTCTGTTCCATTCTTACATGTGGACCTTTTTAGCACACAGCCCTTGCTTTCCAAAATGACCTAGAGTGATCTCGATTGAGACACCTTTGTAGTGTGATGTCCACTGTCTTTGAATTAATTCTCTCCTTTTTCTGTAGCAGTGGATGTCTATGAGTGGGACAAATATATCACATACTTATGCCCCACACACATTTTAGGGGAGGTGATGATGGGTGCAGATGGGACTATGGAAAATGTTCACTTTCACACGTGTGTGTGTGTGTGTGTGTGTGTGTGTGTGAGTGTGTAGTGATTACCAGGATTTGAGGAGCAAGAACTTGCTTTGGCAGGGGAGAGTAGAAAGAGGATGGTTAGGAAAGGATCATTGCACACTCTGTGAATGTTTGTAAATACAATACCAAATCCCATTAATACATACAATTAATAAATGTTAATGAAAAGACTTGAAATAAATGAATATTACACACAAACTTTCTGCTGAATAGCGGGAGAGACCATAAACTTTAGGGACATTCATTTACTCTTCTTCTTTCTAACTGATAAGTAAGGAAGTCCTTAGGGATTTGGAGAACATGAACCAATTTGGTTAATTATGAGCTCTGTGCATGGAGTTCCCAAGGTCTTGTAACAGTAAATATGCAGCCTGTGCCTGCAGGTCTTCAGTTTGTGGTTGCAAACCAGTGGCTGCCTGCCTGCAGCTCCTCTTCCCATTGCTGTTTGAATCAGGAAGCACCTGTCATCAGCCACTGTGTTTATATCAATCCTGAGGACAGAGACTGAGCTTAACTAGGGACTTGGCAGAAGAGGGCCTTTGGATACTCAGCTCCTGGTTATGACAAAGCAGGAACCCAGC
Source organism: Glaucomys volans (assembly GCA_020662805.1). Taxonomy (NCBI): domain Eukaryota; kingdom Metazoa; phylum Chordata; class Mammalia; order Rodentia; family Sciuridae; genus Glaucomys; species Glaucomys volans. The sequence goes on along the minus strand of JAJEJO010051158.1, from coordinate 16,740 downwards.
ACTTTCCTGTAAGTTCTGAGGAAGATGATGGGTGGAGGTGGGACTGTGGAAATGGTGCTTCCTCTTCATCAGGACAAATGAAGAGTTTGAGTAGCCAGGGGAGAGGACACCAATGTGGAAAAGTTCATCCATGGGGACTGTGAGATTTGTGTTCTTGATTGTGGTAGAGCCCAGAAATCTAACTCCATGCTTTTTCTGTCCTCCTCAGTGGCTCTACTTCCCTTAGACTGACCACCCATCTCCATGATAGGGAAAATGGGTCCCCCCTAAACTGTTCCACAAACAGCCCAGAAGCTTAGGAAGGGGACAATAGGAATGAGGAGAAGAAGGCAGTAACTATGACATCATGGTCATTATAGAAATATTTCCTGTCCCCCAGGCACCAAGTTAAGTGTACTATGTAGCTTACTGCCTCTGCATTGTTTCTCTGTTGTTATCAGTGCCCATGTGGCTACTGTTTTACATTAAAGGAAGGATGTAGCACTTTTTGTAACTTATTCCATGTTTTTAGGTAGGAGTGAGAGAGGTTTGTTTTACCCTGTCAGACTGCAGACACAAGGTGTCCTTCTGTAAGAGCCCTGGCAGGGCGTTCCCTTGACAACCCAATTTTTAACTTTCTGTCACTCCAGGAAGTGACCCCTCACTCACTGTGCTCTTCCTTCTGTGGGTTCCTGCTAGATGACAGGGCAGAGCATGGGTGACACCAGCCATCCACTTTGGGAAGAACAGCCACAGACACGGGCAAAGACCACAAAAGAGCAGAAAATAATGGTTCAGCACAGACCTGACTCTGATCCTGGTCTAGGAGATCCTGCAGCTCTCCACATCCCCCAGCAAACTTCTAGTCTATCACTTAATCTCTAGAGTAGATGAAGTCAGAAACTGATATCATTCATACTCAGGAAACTGGAATAACTAAAAAAAATGTGCCCATAATTCTATGTGGCTAACATCTTTGTATATTTCCTTCAAATATCTGATAGTTGAGAAACAAAAAAAGTTGTAATGCATCATATTCAGAGACTAGAAACTTAATTTTCACCGCTAGGCACCTGTTTCTTCCTTAAACACAGTGCATCTTGCTAGTGTCACAAGCTCAGCATTGTTGTCTCAAGTACTTTCTGGTTGAGACAACTCGAGTGATGATGGATTAAATAGAGGTTCCTTGTGTGGTGGGTAGGAGGAGAACACATATGTAAGGAAAAATAACATTTAGATATTACTGTTACTAATAATGATAAGCTTGAGCATCACACCATTCAACTAAACTGTCCATCAATCAGAAGTGACATGTTCCTACTTCTATATGTTGTAAATTTGGAGAGGAATGAAGCATTTATTTGTAATTGTCCTGAATCTATATACTGCTAAGCACACAAGATGACTCAAAAATAAAAACCTTTATAAATACTGAAGAACCCCTTCGTTGGTTCACAAATCCTAGCCACGATCAGTGTGGCTTCAACACTCTTGGTGCTTTCCTGTCTGTACACCCACACTTTTCAGTAACGTTCCATAGAAGTGCAGACAAGATAAAATAGCTCTTGTTGGTGTCCATGTCATGGACACCTGGGTCCTATAATCCTTTTAACCACATCTGCATTATCAATTATTCAAAAACATAACACAGGCTCTCATGGGTATCAAAAATAAAAATGGGGCATCACATGAGGGGGGTGGATAAAGTACAGCTTGGGATGAGACCCATGTCAGAGCTTCCTATCATCCAGAGTTCAGTTATCCTTAACACAGGTATTCATCAAGAGCTAGTTATTCCTATAGCACTGAATTCTGTACTTTAATAAAGTAACCACAATGATATATTTTTTAGGTTCATACTTTACTGATGTGCCATGCATGAAGGGGTTAAGGGGAGAGTGTTGTTATTCTCCCCATCAATAAGGAGTACAAGTTTAGAAAGGTGGAGAGATTTAACATATTTAATGTATTGAGGTCTGTCAATGATTCAAGACACTGTCTTCTCCACTGGAGCCCAGTGGAAATGATTTCCTTAGGAGATGAAATTTCTTAGTGATTTGTTATGCAAGGATTGTTAAAAAAAAACACCCAAGAAGGATATTTTGAAGGTGTCTGTTAAAAATAAGGAAATAATATTGGTAATGACAGATTTTTATTGGGGCAACAAATGTAGGTAATTAGCAGTCAAATTAATAGATATGAGTTGCTGGAAGTCAAAGAAAAATTGTCTATATCCATACAGTGAATGGAAATTTTCACTAATGTGATATGGAGAGAAATATAAGAATTTCAAAAATATTGTCATAATTTAAAAAAAAAAAATTCAAATGAAGTCCCATCCTCAGGTATCTCTCTGCATCAGTTAAAGCATTTGAACTCAATGTTTGTAAAATCACAAGTGAATGTAAACTTGTGCACAAAACATGCTGTGACATACTGAAGAGATGAGCTTTAACATATCTTTAGGTACGTTTTTAATAAAATTTGTTTTGTACACACATATATCAAAACAGAAATGGAAACATTTATGGGGAAATCTACACCCCAAATTCATGACAGAATTTGACTGTGGAACAGGTGAGCAGAATGAAACCATGCAGACATGAAGTACTCAGATTCCATGGGCCACAATTCAAATCTCCAGAGTTTCAGATCTGAAGCTCACATTACTAAATGTGTCTATTTTAATGATGGTAGTGAATATTATTGGCTGTAATAGAATGAATCATTAATGGAATATTTTGTAAATGCCAGAAAATATTATGTCAGTGGTTTTCAACACTAGTGTGGAAAAAAACATCAAGAACTTCACATGTAGATACTATGATAAATTTAATTTGAGGTGAAGCTCAAGATACATGTATATTTAGATATCCACAGGTAACTACATTGGTAACTGAGACAGAACAAGTCTACAAAATTTAAAATATTTCTTAAACCCTTTCTGACAATTAGCCTTTAGATGGTTAATTATTATGCACATTTCACACATAAGAAAACTTTTAAAGTGTGTTTAATTCATTTCCTGTAACTTTCATTTTTCAATTTTTCTGATGCAGTTATAATGTGAGCTGAGAAAACAAAGTTTCAAAATTGTCCTCATGAAACTCAAGTAGGAGAAGTGCAGTCCACATATGAGGCAGGACTCACTTGAAAATATATGAGCTAGGCATATGAAGGTTCTAAATTTACAAATTCCATATAGATTTTTGGGTCATATGCTAGGTTGTAAAGTCTTCAAATGGAGATAAGGTTGTGACTAGGAAAGCAATATAGCAGCATAAGTAGGCCATTGTTAAATGCATTATCAAGAGAAAATAAAAAAGGAAAAAAGCTGTCATTCTCACAGATACCTTCCTGAGATGACTTGGGTTTGAACAAAAACATAATCCCATTTTAATGACAGGATTATTTTCATTACCGTAAAGTAAGATATATTGGACAGCATCTTGATTTTTTTAATGACAGTAATTTCCATATGGGAAGACTATTTCTTCTTCCCTTCTTCTATTTTCTTTTATGATGCTAGGGATGGAACCGAGAGCCATGCACATGCTGGTTCCTCTCTTTTATTAGAAAAGTAGGCTGTAGGAAACAAGCCAGACTCAGGAAGATGAGTGTCACATGTTTTCTCTCCTATGTGGAAGTCAGAGAGCAAAAAGGGTACCCATCAAAATAGGAGGCAGGACATTAAGGAAGAGGAAGGACTTTGGAGGAACAAGTACTAGCTACTAGGTAGTAAAATCAATTAAATGGTTAAATGCTGTCCAAATAGGAAAAAATGAAATCTACTATTCTATATGAATAGTAAACACCCATGAAATTGTCAAAAATAGACTTGTTATGTGTAATATTCTTGGTCTCTATCACTGCTCATATACATATAAGCAGAGGAGGCTGTGAAACACAGATACAGATAGTGCAAGAGATCAGAGAAGATTCAATTTGTCCCAGGAAATATTTCTGAAGGTGTATGGTGCATGGAATTCAATTATGAGAACTTTATTTGTGCTGGATGCCTATTCATTGTCTCCTTATTCTGCTGTTATTCCCAAAGGTGCCCAAGTAATATAGAAGCACAAAATCTAACACATGTCTCAGAATTCCATCTCATTGGACTTTCAGATGATCCAGAACTGCAGCCTGTCCTCTTTGGACTGTTCCTGTCCATGTACCTGGTCACAGTGCTTGGAAACCTGCTCATCATCCTGGCTGTCAGCTCTGACTCCCACCTCCACACCCCCATGTACTTCTTCCTCTCCAACCTGTCATTGACTGACATCTGTTTTATCTCCACTATGGTACCAAAGATGATGATGGACATCCAAACTCAGAGCACAGTCATCTCCTACATGGGCTGCCTGACACAGATGTCTATTTTTGCCATGTTGGTCTGTATGGATGACATAATTCTGACTGTGATGGCCTATGACCAGTTTGTGGCCATCTGTAACCACTGCAATATCCAGTCATTATGAGCCCTCATCTCTGTGGCTTCTTTGTTTTGGTGTCTTTATTATTTAGCCTTTTCAACTCCCTGCTGCACGATTTGATTATACTACATTTTACCTCCTTTAAGGATGTGGAAATCGCTAACTTCTTCTGTGACCCTTCTCAACTACTTGATCTTGCCTGTTCTGGTACCTTTACAATGACATAGTCATTTATGTTATAGGTGGCATATTTGGCTTTCTTCCCATCTCAGGGATCCTTCTCTTTTACTATAAAATCGTTTCCTCTATTCTGAGAATCCCATCCTCAAGGGGGAAGTACAAACTTTCTCCACCTGTGGATCTCACCTGGCAGTTGTTTGTCTATTTTATGGAACAGACATTGTACAGAACCTTGGATCAGCTGTATCACATTCTCCCAGAAAGTGTGCAGTGGCCTCAGGGATGTACACTGTGGTCAGCCCCATTCTTAACACCTTCATCTACAGCCTGAGGAAGAGGGACATTAAATGTTCCCTTTGGAGGCTGCAAAGCAAAAGAGTCTAATCTTTCTTTTTCTTTGTTTTTTTTTTTTTCATCTTTTGTTAAGAGTGTGGGATCAAAACCAGGACACTCCCATTTCTGTGTTAATATCAATCCTAAGAATCAAGTTAGAGCCTTGACTGTGCCTCAAGCAGGAGAGACTCATCATATCCTTGGTCATTCTTGGTCATGACTAAGCTGACACTCCGAATAACCACGTATGTGCTGATGAAGACAAGGATGGGAGGAGAAATTGACATAGCACTCACTTATCATCATTAGGAGGAATGTGACAGTTAAGATTAATAGTGTACATATTTCAGGTATGGGGGCTGTGAAGCTGGCTCCCAGTGTTGGGGGTGGTCCCAAACATAATGACCAAAATTTTGTTTTCCACTTGCAGTGGTTCAAGTTCCCACGGACATGACACTCACAAGAGCAGAAGTTGGGTCTATGAAAACTGTTCTAAAGTACTCCAACATATGGATGGTGGTGATGAGGAGGAGGAGGAGCAGAGGGAGGAGGAGCAGGAATAGGATAGTAACCTCACATCATGTGCCATTGTTGAGGGTTTCCTAAATGCCAGTGTCTGAGTATGTGTTCCAGGTGCCGTGTTTCACTACATGTGCACAGTCTTCCCCATATTATAAGTTCCCACATCATTATTATTGTCATTCTCAATATTATTATTATACAGAAAGGCTCCATGCATTATTTTTGTGACATTGTGCAGGTTGGTGGAATCTGAAACAGCATTTTCTTCTGAGTGGATATCTAGATAAAGGCTCCACAAGGAGTAAAGATTACCCCCAGGTAATGCATGGCCCCTATTTGAAGAAAATGTAAAGAATTCGTAAAATGAGGAGCAAAAAAGCAATTTTTTCAATTTAATATTTTGATTCATTGATCACAAATGGAGTACAGCAATTGTTTTTCTGGTTGTACACAAAGTAGAGTCACCCAATTTGTGCATTCATACATGTACACAGGGCAATGAAGTCTGTCACATACTGTTATTATCCTTACCCCCAAACTCAAACACACCCCTCCCGTCCCTCTATGCTCACAATCCTTTCTCCATTGGTGCCATCATTCCAGCCCATATTATGCATCATCATTCACTAAACAGAGTGACCATTCAGCCATTGGATTTTTGGGATTGGCTAATCTCACTTAGCATAATTATCTCCAACATCATCCATTTAGCTACAAATGCCATAATTTTTTTCTTCTTTATGGCTGCGCATTATTCCATTGTGTATATATACCACAGTTTCTTTATCCTTTCATCTATTGAAGGACATGTAAGTTGGTTCCACAACCTAGCTATTGTAAATTGAGCAGCTATGAGCATTGATGTGGCAGATCACTGTAGTAATCTGATTTTAAGTCCATTGGGTATAGGCCAAGGAGTGGGATAGCTGGTTCAAATGGTGGAACCATTCCAGGTTTTCTAAGGAACCTCCGAACTGCTTTCCATAGCAGCAGCACCAACTTGCACTCCCACCAGCAATGTATGAGCATACACTTTTCCCCACATCCTTGCCAACACCTCTTGTTGCCTGCATTCTTGTTTTGTTCTTTTCCTTTTTTTTTTATTTACTTACTGATTTATGGAACACAAATGGAGTACAGCTATTGTTTCACTGGTTGTACACAAAGTAGAGTCACACCATCTGGACATTCTTGAATGTAAACCGGGCAATGGTATCTATCACACATTCTGTTATTATTTTACCCCCCACCCCAACCCCACCCCTCCCTTCCCTCTATGCTATCTATCCGTCCTCCATTCTTGCCACCCTTCCACCCCACATTATGCATCATCATTCATTTATCAGAGAGACCATTCGGCCTTTGGATTTTGGAAATAGCTGATCTCACATAGCATGACAGTCTCCAAAATCATCCATTTACCTACAAATGCCATAATTTTATTCTTATTTATAGCTGAGTAATATTCCATTGTGTATACATACCACAGTTTCTTTATCCATTCATCTACTGAAGGGCATCTAGGTTGATTCCATAATCTAGCTATTGTGAATTGAGCAGCTATGGACATTTATGTGGCTGCATCACTGTAGTAATCTGATTTTAAGTCCTTTGGGTATAGGCCAAGGAGTGGGATAGCAGGGTCAAATGGTGGATCCATTCCAAGTTTTCTAAGGAATCTCCACATTGTTTCCCAGAGTGGCTGCACCAAATTGCACTCCCAACAGCAATGTATGAGTGTACCCTTTTCCCCACATCCTCGCCAAGACCTGTTGTTGCATGTACTCTTAATAAAAGACCTTCTAGTTGGGGTAAGAAGAAATATTAAGGTGGTTTTGATTTGAATTTCTCATAAAACAGGTAATGTTGAACATTTTTTTTTCATAAATCTGTTGATTGCTTGTAGATCTTCCTCTGCAAAATGTCTGTTCATTTCCATGGCCCATTTATTGATTGGGTTATTAGTATTATGGCGTAAAGATATTTGAGCACTATGTAGATTCTGGACATTAGTGCTCTATCTGAAGTGTGTGTGGAAAAATTTTCTCCCACTCTGAAGGCTCTCTCTTCACATTGCTAATTACTTCCTTTGCTGAGAAAAAGCTTTCCAGTTTGACTCTATCCCAATCATTGATTCCTGCTTTTATTTCTTGCCCTTTGGGCGTCATGTTAAGGAAATCTGGTCCTAGGCCAATGTGATGAATATTTGGACCTATTTTCTCATCTATTAGGTGCAGGGTCTCTGGTCTAATTTCTAGGTCCTTGATCCACTTTGAGTTGAGTTTTGTACAGGGTGAAAGTTACCGGTTTAGTTTCATTGTGCTGCATATGGATTTCCAATTTTACCAGCACCATTTGTTGATGAGGCTGTCTTTTCTCCATTGTATATTTTTGGCTCCTATGTCAAGTATGAGATACCTGTATTTATGTGGGGTTGTCTTTGTGTCCTCTATTCTGTGCCATTGATGTACCTGTCTATTTTCGTGCCAATATCATGCTGTTTTTGTTACTACTGCTCTGTAGTATAGTTGAAGTTCTGGTATTGTGATAATCCCTACTTCGCTCTTCTTGCTAACAATTGTGTTAGCTATTCGGGTTCTCTTATTCCTCCAAATGAATTTCATGATTGCTTGCTATATTTCTATGAGGTCCGTCATTGGGATTTTAATTGGAATTGCATTGAATTTGTATAGCACTTTTGGAAGTATGGCCATTTTGACAATATTAATTCTGC